>SNQJ01S0138714.1:0-10421 GCA_010110895.2 Picea sitchensis | reverse complement strand
CTATGGAACCATTTTCAAACTCCCCCCAAACTGACTTCTATCAATGACATAGTTCACACACCAAATACTAAGGTTGCACAACAAAAGAATATCTTGGATTCTCTACCTCCTAACAAGTGCCAAGATGGAATGGAAACTATTTTGACCAAAGCTAAGGAGATTGTTGTCATTTGAGCTTAGCAACAAAGGATTTATGAGATAATAATTGTTATCAATTATAAGGAATTAATAATTTATATGCATCTAACATACATGCAGGTTATTGTTTCCCCCTTGGTCGAAAGGATGGAAATAATGGACCTAACAAACCCTAAGGTAACAACAGTCGATCCAAATGGGATTGTTCAACTCACCTAGGAACTTTATGGTAATCTCAATGAGATTAATAACCAATTCAAGGTGTTTGTTCAAGAACTCATAAAAATGGTTTTTTCTATCATATCAATCAAACCATGAGGAAATTGGATCAAGGATGTGCCAAATAATAGTGGTGGGTGTCTTTTGACACCCAAAGTTTTGGGTAAATATCACATGTGCACACAAAACTAATTGTGCACACCTATTTAGTTTTTGTGTGCACTCAAGAATCTGTGTAGTGGGTGAAAGAAGATGTGCACACTAGTTAAGGTTTTTCTAATGTGTGCTAGTACAATTTATACAAGTTCACGTCGATCTGAGTTTTTGTGATGTGCGTTGAAAACTAACAAGACACTAATGCATGTCAAAATAAAAAAAACAATATTCAAGAAATATTTGTGAATGATCACTTTAGGAAGAACAAGATATCATGGAAGAGTAGGGAGATGAGATATAATGAAGGTTAAGATGGCCATGACTCCAAGGAAGATATGTGGAATGCATGCAGGTGACAAAATCATGCAGGACTGGAAGTTCGAGGAGCAAGTAGGGTAGAACAAAAAGTGACTACGGGTTAGATCCAAGAAGTAAATAAAAGGGAGAAATAGAAACATAAAGAGCGTTAGTCGGTTGGTTAGTTTATTGTTGATGATGTGGTATGTTTTTTGTCAATGTCCTTGATCTTGCTATGCGCCTATGTTTTGTAATGTCTTTGGTTGTGATTTGAGTATTTCATACCTATAGATTTTGAAGAATGTGCATGGCGCTATGTAATGAAATACTGAGAAAATGTATAAGAGAGTAGGGATTTGTTGTTGTCAATTGATGAGTTTCTTAATGTATGCATGTAATTGGTTGAATGAAGATAATAAAGGTGTAGTGATTTATGTTTCATATTGTGTTATTCATGTGCCAAATGAATGTTCATGTTGATTTTGCATGTTGTTAGATGTTGAGTACAATTCCATGGAAAGCATGAATGATGACCTGAATGGATTCCTGTGTAATTAACTCTTCATCACTTACACAAGACCAGATAGTATTTGTGATCCTCATGGCATATCGAGAGAGACCTTATTCAATCTTGGTTGAGGATTAATATGGTGAATTCTTAGGGGTTTTTTGTGTCAAATATGGATGAACCTTGGGTTAGCAACCCCCCGACATTAAGAAGGATGCACAAACCCATAAAATGACCCAACACATAGGGTTTAATTCGTGGTGATCGTGTCATTGACATGCAATTCCATGTGTGAGGTTCATATCCATGAGAAAAATTTTGGAGGGAGTGCTCGACGGATTGAGTTACCATTTCCTTAGCATTGTTTCTTTCCACCCTTATTCTTTTCTTTTGATATTCATTAATTTCTTTGTAAGACACTTTTTAGGTTTAATCATTTATTTTAATAGGATTCAATTAAGCTCTTTTAATTTGATACACATTCAGTGCATTAGGACTTAGCGTTATGGCCTCATAGTGAGGGGATATATCTCAGAATGATATTTGGAATTTGACTTATCATTTGTATCCCATTTCATTTTCCATTCTTTACCAACTACATCAACCTTGAGAATTCAATCCCTTTCTTCTCATAGGAGGATGAAGGTATGGACCCTTTTGGGATACATGTAACAACCACTTCCAAAATATAGGACAATGGGAGGAATCAAGATGAAAAATGTCAAGTATCGAAAGGAATGGTATAGTAACCCTATCAAGGGATACCAAAAGTACCCTTGTTCCCTAAGAGTGTGATCCATATTATTTTTTAGAATAAAATGAAGGAAGAGATACAACAATGAAATATATAGAGTGATGGGTATTCTATATGTACTAATTCATTCAATTAAATTGTCAACCTGGGGTAAGTAAACTTAGAGTTGTAGCACAGTATGAGAAAAGGAAGAAATAAAAGATAATGGAAAGATTGTCTAGCTAAGGAGATAGTTTACCCTAGGGATCAACACTCTTTTCAGTTTACAATTCTACCTTTTAATGAGATGACTTTTCAAATATATTTAAACAGAAAATTCTATGTAAAGAAAGCTTTAACTAATGAGTTTCAAGCAATTCTAGAACTATGAATTATTTGACCTAAGTAGCTTTAAACAATCTAGGACTATGAATTGTTTAATCTATCTCTAAATAGGAAAATAACAAGTAATCTATTTCTGAGCTATTTGATCTATCAACCTTTGAATGAACAAGCAAGTAAGCAAGTAAGTAATTAATCTGTCAAAACTATCTTTACAAGTGAACTCTATTCTTAAAGTAAAAACTCACAATTATTTTTATCTTGCAAAGAATAAAAATTAATATACCTAACTAAAAGAAACAGTGTTGTGAAAGTATACAAATGTGATGATTGTGTCTTCGGTGGCCAATGGCATCACAATGCAATCTATATAATAATGATAGTTCAAGTGGAATTAACTCAATGCTAACATCTATAGAGAAATGTAAAGTATAGATAAGGCAGTCTATAGAAAGTTTTTCCATCATGTTAGTGTCAGAAGTCACTCCTGGATTGTAGCAGAAGCAGAGCCCAATGCCCATCAGTTTATGTCACAAATAATTTAATGGGGTGGTCGAATAGATGGAGACCTAGGAAGGTATTTCTTTAACTCAGAAAACCGGGCCTAGTATGTAAAACAGAAGAGGTCTTGATCTAAATTTCGTCAGTGGGTTGATTATAAAATGAGCAGATGGAAGACTTGATAGGAGGAGTGAGCAAGACTGCTTTGGGCATCAGGCCTTTTGGCAACTTGAAGAGGAAAAACTGAGAATACAAGATCCTCTTGGTTCAGAGTTTCAAAGGAAATGAAAGGTGACTTGACTAGATCTTCCAATTCCAAATTATTCATCCTTGAGAAAATACAAGAACTGATTAGAAGCAATGCAACTATTATAGTGATCCAACCTACATCATTCTATAACAGCGCAACTCGACTGGATCCTCCAATTATGAGATGTTATAACACAGTGTAAACAAAGATATGGAAAGAGGCTAACATTCATAAGGCAAGAACTCTCAAGTGCCAATACATAACCAGAGAAACCAGTGCTTCATCAAACTTTACAATCGGGAGCCTAGCTCAACCATCAACAACTTAGAAAATGGCAAAATTGACTACATATACTCACAGCAAAACAACAACAGCAAAAACAAGACATTTCATTAAAAACATTGCGTCTGCATGTCTACTGGCAGTTTGCGCATGCAGAATCTAAACGATCGTGCACTTATGACAGACGCAATCAGACTCCTGACTATCCTGCGGCTGAATCGACATGCTCTTAATTATTTGTCAGACTTTCCATTTATAGTGGAGACGATGTCTAACCACCTCCAATAACTTCAATAACTGCTTCCTTGGGATCGGGAATGGCCCTGGTCAACTTTGCCCTTTGGGACGTGGAGGTCTTCTCATGGTGCCACCTAGATCAGCTGAACGATTTAATGGATAAGGCATGGAGGCCATTGTGAAGACTGGGGCACATGATGGTGCACAAACGAAGGTTAGGTGGGGATGATTTGGCATGCTCGACGTGGAAAAGGGAAAGGGAGAGATCAAGGAGACGACAGGGGTGAGACACATGGCAAGGGGGAGGGTACAAGAAAAAGAGAAAAGGTGACGAGATATAATGGTAAAGGGGGGAACATTATTTATGGCAGGATGACATGGAAGGGAGCGGGACCAATGTCGGAGGACGAGGAGGATCGAAAGGAAGTGGTCCATGTCACGTGGACAAGTGGGGAACAGATGGCAGGGGAGAAGATGACATAGAAGGGACACTACAGGAGGGGCCCCCACGACAATACCACTCCATTCCGGAACCCCCCCCCTTTATTAAAGGTAGAATGGTAAAGGGGGTCCAGAATCGATTGAGCATTGTTGATCCAGGCACCCTAATCTTGATCATTGAGAAATGCATGCCCAATTCTGGACCCNCCCCCCTTCATTAAAGGTAGAACGATGAGGGGGGTCTAGAATGAAACTTTGGTCACAGATCTAGGTGGGCAGATCTTGATCATCCAAACCTGCCTACTCGTTAAAATGACGTGCCAACCCTTTAAAATTTGTGATAAATGGGTTTTCCAAATCTCTCTTTCACCCAAGGGGAATCTTCCACTAGGAAAATACCCCATACATGATTATGTGCTAACATTAGGCTCCATGGGAGATGGCACGCCCCTTGTGGGCTGCCAAGAACTCTTTTGTAGCTTTAGTGCCTTGTTGTTGGGCTATGGAGTCATTATTAAAACTTAAATATAAAAAGAAAACAATATTTACAAACACAGAAGAGCCATGTGCAGCTCAAGAGAAACATCTCTTCAGGAAATGCCCATTCACAGGGCCACTAAAAACTTCTTGATCATTCAAATCTCATAACCTGTAGGTATTATTTGAAAATACTTCAGAGACTTTGAAGGGCCCTACCCATAGGGACTCAAATTTGTCATGCTTTCCCTTGTCTTGCTTAGGATCATCCCATTTCAATACCAGATCTCCCATCTGAAAATCTTCCTTCTTGGCCTTTCTGTCAAAATCCCGCTTGATCTTCTGCTGATGGTCCTGAATTCTGTTCATCACCTGCTCTCTGGCCTGATGGACCTCTAACGATTGATGAATTCTTCTGATCATATCATCAGGCTCTCCTTGATAATCCTGGAGGAATTTTGCTACAGGCATGTCTAGCTGAGAAGGAAAAACAACTTCTGTTCCATAAACCAATTGGAAAGGGGAGATGCCTATAGATCTCTTTGTGGTCACTCGATCATCCCATAGAGCAAATTTCAACTTTGAATCCCAGGCCTTTTTGTTGTCCTCTAACAGTCCTTTGATGATCCTTATCAGGATTTTGTTGGAGGACTCTGCTAAACCATTGCCCTGGGGATAGTATGGGGTGGAGTGAATCAGTTTGATCACAAATTTCTCACAAAATTTGACCAATGGTTCAGCTTTGAAATATGTTGCGTTATCAGTAACAATCTTGCTTGGGTAGCCGAATCTTATGATGAGGTCTTCCAGGATAACTTCTATCCACTTGGTAAATAAATCTGTGGCAGTCAGGATCCATCTGTGTTGTCCACTAGAAGCAGGGTGGATCTCCCCAATGAAGTCTAGGCCCCACTACTGGAAAGGTCCCGAAACAACCACAGGTTTTAAAGGCAGGGATTTAAGTTGTTGCTTTCCTGAGAACCTTTGGCATTTGATATAGGCTCTGACCTCTCTACAGACGTCAGTGAATAAAGTGGGCCAGTAGTACCCAACCCTGAGGATTTTGTAGGCTATGGTTTTCCAGAAGTGGTGCCCTCCATATAGGCTATCATGAAATTCAACAATGATCCTTTGAGCCTCTTGTGGATTCATACATTTTAAAAGCACCCCCAGGGGGTCTTTCCAATATAAAACTCAATCAACAAGGCAGTATTTGACTTCTTTGAGCTTTAGAGCTCTTGCCTTGTTCCTTTCCAGGCCATCAGGAGGCCACAACTCTTGCAGAAAATATATGACATCCTTGTACCAAGGACATTGTGTCAATGGGGGCTCTGCTTGAGGGTCTGCATCAGACAGTTGATCCTGCCGAATTTTTGAGAATTCATTAATGAAACTTACCCCCAAAGCTTTTCAATTTGCTTTATCCAACAGCTTGGCTAAACCTTGACCTTTGATCAATTTGGTAGGCCTTATCTCTAGATCAAACTCAAGGATCTTGGCTATCCATTTACGCCTCCTCCCTTCTATGTCAGGTTGAATAATCAATGCTTTATTTATCTTCTCAAAAGAATTTTGAGCCTTAGATGTCCACCTTACTTCATTTTCCTTCTTCAACATGGTTGTTATAAGATTTACCATTTCAGCAAAGTTAGAAACAAACCTCCTTAGGAAATTAATTTTTCCAAGGAAAGACTGGACTTCTTTCCTGGATCTAGGGATTAAAAAGGCTTGTATTGCTTCAACTATGCCAGGATCAATCTTGACTCCCACTGCCAATACTATGTGACCCAACAACTTTCCCTCTTTCATGGCAAACAAAGAATTTTTGGGATTCAATGAAAGGCCAAAAATCCTGCATTTCAAAAAAAACTTCTTGAGATGACAACAATGTTCTTTATCAGACTTGGAAAAGACTGTGATGTCATCCAGATAGATAACCACAAACTTATGCTTTTCCCCAATGAAATCTATGTCCATGGCTCGCTGGAAAGTTTCCCCTGCATTCATCAATCCAAAGGGCATTTTAGCATACATGAATGTGCCCCATGGAGTGGTAAACGTTGTATTTTCTCGGTCCTCAGGTAGAACACAGATTTGAATGTAGCCAGAGAAGCCATCAATCATGGAAATCTTGGATGATCCTGTCACCCTCTGCAATATATGTTCCATCCTTGGCAGGGGGTAATTGTCCTTCCTTGAGCTCCTGTTCAGGTTTCTAAAATCCACACAGAGCTTGATTTCTCCTTCTTTCTTCCTTACTGGGACCAAGTTGGCCACCCACTCTGAATATCTCAATGGCACGATGATCTAGGCATGTAGAAGATCCTTTACTTCTCTCTCCATGATAGAAAGCAACATAGGATTAGTCTATCATAGTTTCTTCCTAAATGGTTTAGCCTCCTTTTTCAATGGGATTTTATGCTCAATGACATAAATGTCATAAGTTTTGAGGTCCTCATAGGTCCAGGCGAAAAAATCCGCAAACTCCCTCAATAATCCAGCGTACTCGGCCCTCTTCTCCTTTGTCAGACTTCTTGGCAATTTGACAAACTTGGGCTCATTCTCGGTGCCAATATTGCACTGAGTTGTATCACCATCATCATCTGAGATTATCCCCTTCAATGCCACATCATTTATATCAAAAATCCCTTCCAAGGGAACCAGTCCCTTTGGAATATGATTGTTGGGTAGCTGCACAATGTCATGCTCTGTAATATTGCTCAGAAAATTACCATCATCAAGATTTGCTTCGAAAACAAGGTCTTGATCAATATGCAGCACTGAAAATTCTTCAACATTCTCCAAGAATATTTTGATCTCAAGATCATCCTCGAACACCTTCCAATGTTTGACATTGTCGGGTATGGAGGGTCTGTATTTTACTTCTATATCATATCTGAGTTTGGGTGGCAGGGGCACTTTGAAGCTGATGTAGACAGAGAATAAACCACTGTGTTTTTCTCTCTTGGAACAAATGAAACATTAAATGCCAAGAAGAAACTGTCGATTAGGTCCCATACCTCATTTCTGTAACTCATGAGTCGAGGATGCTTGGCCTGATAGGCGTTTCTAATCTACTGGACTATCAATTCTGCATCTCTGAATACTGCTACCTCTTGAATCCCCATTTCCTTTGCAGCTTTTAAACCTAAAACAAGAGCTTCATATTCTTCCACATTGTTGGTTGTCTCAAACTCTAGCTTGTATGATAGAGATATGGTTTCCTGAGCAGGTGACACAAAAAACACTCCGACACTAGCACCTTCCCTGGAAGAGGCTCTGTCAAAGAACATTTTCCAGACAGAGGTGATGGGGGGAGAAAATTCATGAGAAGTAGTAGGCTTTTTTCTGAGTTTTAGAAGAGGCTTGGGAGCGTTAGTGAGTTGCAGTAAACTAGAGCCTAAATCAGTGTCAAGGGAAAAGATAGGATGGTTGGTAGGATTGGCTTCATGACTGATTATGTAGGCCAGTTGGGCTTCTCTATACAGTCTCCTATGTTCCCCCGCAAACACTGGAATAGTATCATAAGTTAGGTCCATTTGTAGGGTTCCCCCAAGTCTTTTTATCCAGGATCTTGACAACAACATACCAAACTTGGGGGGGACATCAAACACTACAATGTCCATGACCACACTTTTCATGGGCAACTAAAACAAGGTCACAACCAGATCTTTGATGACTCCGAGACATTGGACTCTCTGGGACTCAAAGGAATAGAGGTCATGATAGGCTCTGGTGACTTCTAGTCCTAATTCTTCCATGACAGTTTTGGGCATGAGATTGTGGGAAGCCTCTAAATCCATCAAACAGTTGTGCAACACCTTGTAATGTATGTTCAAGGATGTGTAGAAGGGTGGGGATGAATCATTTTTGTCTTCTACCAGAGGACCTAGGATAATTGTAGGCTTTTCATCTTGCAAATTGATTGAGTCTATTGGATGACATGAGGCTTTAGACTGTAATAGCTTGGAGAGGCATTTTTTGAACACTTCATGTTTGATCAGTTCAGAGAGGGGCATAGGGATTCTGATTTTTTGAATTTCATGTTCAAAGTTAAAAGAGGATGCAAGCTTTGGGATTTCCCTTACTTCAGGAACATGAATCTGGACCATTGGAGAGAGGGGTTGGGCCTTCTTACCTTTGTTGTTGTCTACTAATTCATTAGAAGTTTTCTCTATTCTAGTGAGTTGTTTAGGAACATCAGGTGCTCATGTCTTCTTCTTGGATCTTAGGTTATACTTGTTTTGACTGTTGCTAGCCTTGTCTCCCTTGCTCAACTCATTTAGTTGACTGTCCATGAGACACTCCTCATATGTTGATTGAGTGAGATGAGGAAAAGGAGAAGTATCTCCGAAGCAGTGGATTTCAAGATCAAGCCCGTTTATTTCCCCTTCTTCATCATTAGCTACAAAATTATTTTGAAGAGGGGCCTGAATCTTCTGATCTTCTCTATCTCTTCCCCTCTGGTCCCTCTGTATAATCTGGGGAGCATTATTATTTGGCCTCCTAGAATTTCCTTTGTTTTCGGTATTTTGAGGATTTCTGTATGTTTGCTTCCCCTCCACCTTCATTTTCTCCATCTCTGCAGACAGAGACTTCACTATCTTGGTCAATTCATCCACTTGGGGGTGAGGCACATAGGGGCCAGAGATCGAGGCTTCAAATCTTCCCTTTCTCCTGTCTACATCTGTCTTATTTCTTAGTCTGTCAACTACCAACACATTACATTCCACCTCTATGGCCACATCTTGCATTTGAGCTAGGGAGGTAGCTCTTCTTTGTCTCAATAGAAGGAAGAAGTAAGGGTCGAAAGCATTAGCATAAGAGATTTTAGCAGAGGCTTCTGTGGGTTTTATCTCGGCAGGGATCTTATAATAAATTTTATTGAATCTTTTGGAGAAGTCAGAGACAAACTCTCCTTCCTTTTTCTTCAAGGACCCAAACTCTGTCATGTAATACATGAAATATTTTTTATCTCCCCACTACCTCAGGAAGGCATTAACTAGAGATTCAATCCTAGCAATAGATCCAGGGGCCAATCCCCTAAACCATTTCCTCAACTCACCATCAATACTCTGGATGAAGACTCTCATCTAGATATCTTCATTTTCAATGTTCAAGTTGTCTGCGTAACTGTAGAAGGCAACAAGGTGCTCTTCCGTAGTTATGTCCTCTTCCCCTGTGAATTTAGGCATATATTTCAAGTAATCTCTAGAAGGGAGAGGATTCATGTAAGTTTTAAACTTGCGAAGTAAAGCAATGCATATAGATTCTTAAGAAATACAGAAATTAATCAATGGCTCATACACAGAGTACATAGAGATTTTTACCGGAAACCCTCAACCGGGAAAACCTTTCTTATTTTCATTATATCGAATTTCACCATTCACCATACAATATATATATACAATTGTTTTAGGTATTCCGTAGATACCAAAACCCTAATCCCTTAATCCGGGATTAATTTACAAATCAGCTAAAAATATCAAAATCTGCTAAAAATAGCAAAAACCGCCCAAAAAAAAAAATTCGGGGTGCTGCCCCAAACGCTGTGCGTAACCAGGGGGGGGCATACCTGGGCCCCCCTAGGACCCCCCTAAGAAGCGCCTGACACAATGACAAATCTGTAGGTGAAGGGGTCATCAGACACAGTTTTCGTATCTGACGCACCCACACACACACACATGCAAAGAATATAACACATACCCAACATTTTCCCACTTGTTGTTTTCTTTGCATCCAGGGGTCCAGGGGATTATATAGTCAACAATCCAGGGCAGAAATGCCCATTGTTACTCTACACCAAGAGAAATTTTCTGTGCTCACAGACTTTGTCAATG
>SNQJ01S0138710.1:7478-31382 GCA_010110895.2 Picea sitchensis | reverse complement strand
AAAGTTGCCGATGGAACAAAAAGCTATGGGTCAGTTAACTGAAACTCCCGGCCATGCATGGCTGAGGGTTCGTCCAAAACCCTAGCTCCTTCTAGCCTATAAAAGAAGGGGTAGGGGTACCATTTGGAGGAGGAAACAATATAGCGAAGAAACTCTGCCCATTTATGTAATCCATTGTCCCAACCCTTTAGCCTTTCCTCATGCCAAAGGAGATTTAACACAAAGTAGTTGGAGGATAGAAGAAGAGGAGCCCAGGATCAGGTTCAAGGAGCGGTGGTTGGTCTCAGCTTTGATTGTAAGTTGATTCATTTTCAGTAGTAAAAAGAATACTTTTCCCGTCCCAATGCATGAATTGTCTATGGTTTGGTTAATTTATGCTTGATTTCTAACCCTTAAGTAGAGAAGTAGCATGCATGCATAGTTGTTGTTTGTCTTGAATGCAGGTCATCTGTGGAAGGAGCAATGCAAGCAAGTAATCGAAGAGCAATGAAGGATCTACATCGAATGCCGGTAATAAGGTTAGTGGTCCTTTTCCATGCATTTACTGTGAAAGAGGGGTTTAAGTCTTGGGTTGTAGGTAAAAAAGTAAGTTCTTTTCGGTCAAAATCTGCATGCAAGTCTGACCCTAGTTTGCTAGTCCGTAGGGTATTTTTCCCAACAACACTTCTATACATCATTGAACATATATGATAAGGTGTTGCATAACTGTTTGATGGATTCAGGGGCATCTCATAATCTTATGCCCAAAACTGTCATGGAAGAACTCGGGAAAGAAATCACAAAGGCTTATCATGATTTGTATTCTTTTGATTCAAGGAGAGTGCAATGTCTTGGGGTCATCAAAGATTTGGTTGTGACCTTGTTTCAACTACCCATGAAGAGTGTGGTCATGGATATCATGGTGGCTAATGTTCCACCCAATTTTGGCATGCTTTTTTCAAGATCTTGGATAAAAATACTTGGGGGAACCTTGTAGATGGACCTCACATATGATACCAGTCCAGTGTTTGGAGGGGATCATAGGAGACTGTACAGAGAAGATCACTTGGCATACATTATTAGTGATGAAGCAGACCCCACTGATAATCCTATCTTTGCACTCGACACTGATTTGGGATCTAGTTTGTTACAACTCACTGATACTCCTAACGCTCCTCTTAAAATCAGAAAACAACCCATCTCTTTTCGTGAAATACCTCCTCCAACTACTTCTGTGTGGAATATGTTCTTCAATAGAGCCTCTTCTACGGAAAGTGCTAGTGCTAGAGTGGTTTTTGTGTCGCCTTGTCAAGAATCCATACCTTTTTCCTATAAAATAGAATTTGAAGCTACCAACAAAGTGGTAGAGTATGAGGCTCTTGTTTAGGGTGTAAGGGATGCGAAATACATGGGGATTAAAGAGATAACAATATTTGGAAATGCCGAACTAATTGTTAATCAGGTCAAAAATGTTTATCAAGGCAAGGACCCTAGGCTAAAGACTTACAGGAATGAGGTGTGGGACCTAATTGACAATTTCTTCTCAGCCTTCAAAATTTCATTCATTCCAAGAGAGGAAAATACTATGGATGATTCTTTGGTCCTCTCAGTGAGCTAGTTTAGGGTCCCACTGCCACGTAAGCTAAGGTATTATGTTGAGATTAGATATAGGCCCTCTGTACCTAATAATATCAAGAATTGGGAGATGTTCAAGGATGATCTTGAAATCAGAATATTTCTTGTGTCGGTTGATGAGTTCTCTGCATTACACATTGATCAGGATCATAATTCTGAAGGTGACCCTCCCCTGAAGTATTTTTGAATAAAATTGCTAGTCAACATATTGTTCAACTACCTAGAAACCACATTCAAAAGGGACTAGTTCCTTTAGAATGATTGTTTGATGGGAAGGATGTGGTAGTAAAGTTTAAAGGCCCAACTGAGGATGTTGATGTAGCTAAGTGCAATATTGGCACAAATAAGGATACAAAATTCGTCAAGCTGTCAAGCAACCTGTCAAGGGAGAAAAGGGCCGAGAATGCTGAGCTATTAAAGGAATTCCCTGATGTGTATTATTGGACCTATGAAGACCTCAGAACATACGACACATCCTTCATTGAGCATAAGATTCCATTGAGAGAGGAGGCCAAACCATTTAGGAAGCAATTAAGACAAATAAATCCTATGCTGCTGCCTATTATGGAAAAGGAGGTAAATAAGTTGTTGGATGCCCAAATCATCATCCCTTTGAGATATTTTGAATGGGTAGCCAACCTGGTCCCGGTGAGAAAGAAAAATGGAGAAATCAGACTATGTGTTGATTTCATAAATCTGAATAGAAGCTCTAAGAAGGACAATTACCATTTTCCAAAGATGGAACACATATTGTAGAGGGTGACAGGTGCATCCAAAATTTCCATGATTGATGGATTTTCTGGCTACAACCAGATCTCTTCCCTACCTGAAGACAGAGAAAAGACAACCTTCACCACTCCTTGGGGAACATTCATGTATGCCAAAATTCCCTTTGGATTTATGAACGTGGGAGAAACCTTCTAGCAAGCCATGGACATCACATTCATTGGAGAAAGAGATAAATTTGTGGTCATCTATCTAGATGACATAAAAATATTTTCAAAATATGATAAAGAACATTGTCAACATCTAAGAAAAGTGTTCTCGAAATGCAGAAGGTTTGGTCTCTCCCTAAATCCCAAGAAGTCTTTATTTTCCATGCAGGAAGGAAAATTGTTGGGACACATTTTATCAGTTGAGGGGGTTAGGATTGATTCAAGTAGGGTAGAAGCTATTCAAGCCTTATCATTTCCCATATCCAAGAAATAAGTCCAGTCGTTCCTGGGAAAAAATAATTTTCTAAGAAGGTTTGTTTCAAATTTTGCTGAATTGGTTAAACATATCACAACCATGCTCAAGAAGGGGAATGAAGTAAAATGGACTACTGAGTTGAGAGAATCCTTCAACCAAATCAAGAAGGCACTGACTAAAGAACATGTGCTAATCAGTCCTGATTATTCCAAGGATTTTTTGATTTTGTCTTTTTCTTCATTTGACACAGTGGCCGCCATTTTAATACAAAAGAATGATGCAGGGATGGAGAAACCTATTTCCTTTTTCAGTAGGGCATTGAGGGATTCAGAGATCATATACAACATCATGGATAAGAAGGCCTATGCCTTGGTGAAATCTCTCAAATATTTCAGAGTCTATGTTTTGCATTCAAAGATCATTGCATATGTTCCTTCAGCCTGCGTGAAGGACATTCTCATTCAGCCTGACATAGACAGGAGAAGGAGCAAGTGGATTGCCAAAATCCTTGAATTTGATCTGGAAATAAAACCCACCAAATTAGTTAAAGGCCAAGGTTTAGCCAAGATGTTGGCTAAATCCAATTGCAAATCTTTGGGGGTTAACTTCATCAACACTTTCTTAGAAAATTAACAGGCTGAGTTACCTGATAAAAGTCCTCGGGACAAACCTCAATTGGAAAAAAGCGTCTGGTACAAAGATATTATATTTTTTCTACAGGAGTTGTGACCTCCAGATGGTATGGGAAGAAGTAAGGAAAGAGATTTAAGGCTCAAAGAAATTAGATATTGCTTTATTGACCAAGTCTTGTATTGGAAAGACCCTCAAGAGTGCTTATGAGATGTCTAGAACCACAGGAGGTCCAAGGGATTATGTTTGATTTTCATAGCAGCCTATGTGGAGGGCATCATTTCTTGAAAACCATAGCCTACAAAGTTCTCAGGAATGGTTACTACTAGCCTATTCTATTCACTGATGTCTATGAGAAAATCAGGGCCTATATCAAGTGTTAGAAATTCTCTGGGAAGCAACAACTCAAGCTTCTTCCATTGAATCCCGTAGTAGCTTAAGGACCCTTCCAGCAATGGGGCCTATAATTTATTGGGGAGATTCACCCCCATTCAAGTGGTTAACACAAGTGGATCCTAACTACAACAGATTATTTTACCAAATGGATAGAAGCTATCCCCACAAGGAGTGCTTCTCACAAGGTGATCATCAATTTTCTTGAAGATATTATGGCAAGGTTAGGTTGTCCGAACAAAATTGTTACTGACAATGCTGCATCCTTCAAGGCTGAACCATTGGTCAAGTTTTGTGAGCAGTTCAGAATTGCGTTGATTCACTCTACCCCCTACTATCCCCAAGGAAATGGATTAGCATAGTCCTCCAGCAAAAGCCTGATAAACATCATCAAAATACTGCTAGAGGACAACAAGAAGGCATGGGATTCAAAGTTCAAATTTTCTCTATGGGCTGATAGAGTGACAAAAAAGAGGTCCCTGGGCATCTCTCCTTTCCAACTTGTATATGGGACTGAACTAGTTTTTCCTTCTCATCTTGCCTTTCTAGTGGAAAATTTATTCCATGACTGCCAGGAAGAGCCCGATGACATGATCAGGAGGATACATTAGCTGGTAGTGGTGCAACAGACTAGAGTGTAGATGACAAAAAAAGCACATGAATGTCAGCGAAGGATCAAGGAGGCATTTGACAGAAGAATAAGAAAAGAGGATTTCCAGCTGGGAGATCTAGTGCTCAAATGGGATGTGCCCAGACAAGACAAGGGAAAGCATGGTAAATTCTAAGCCCTTTGGATCGGTCCCTTCAAGATTTCTGAGGTATTATGAAATAATAATTACAGGTTGTGAAATTTGGAGGGAGACGAAGTTTTTGGTGGCCCTGTAAATGGGCACTTCTTGATTTTTTTTTTTTGTTTAAAACCGTAGTTGACATCCCACCATTGTAAATATCGTTCCTATTTTACGTTTATTTTGTTTTTAATAAGAGACTCCACAACCCAAAGCAAAGGAACTGAAACTACACGTTCTTGACAACTCGCAGGGAGAATGCCATCCCTTGTGGAGCCAAATGTTATCACATAAACTTGTCAAGGTCTTGTGAGTCTGTGGTTTCTACCTAGGTCTGTGAGTTTGCCTATTTTTCCTCCTTTTTTGCATACCCGATCATAAGTTTTTCCTCTTGTCTTGTAGTTTTTCTACTATTTGTTTCCACCTATTTGATAGACTTGTTTTTCATTGTTGGATTCCTGAGAAATATTGGCGCTAAGATTTTTTGTTTTCTCTAAGGTCGATGACTTTTCTCTTTACCTATGTCACTGATCCTTTTGTTTTCTCAAGCTCTCAACCAGTCATCCAAGTAATCTTCACATGCTGCCATTGTGGACGCCAAGCGAAACACTTAGAGCCGTCTAATATGGACTCAAATCAAGCGAGCGAGCAAGATCAATTTTCAATGGTGGAGATCCATCAGATGGAGTAGATCGATAGCCATCGGGTGATAGGGATCATACAGTCGCACCAAGTTTAGCGTCAAATAGAGGTTCAAAATTGCGAGGCCGATCCTATCCATTGGTACCGGGAGGGATGCGTGGTGCATGATCAATATTTCACTGTCTCGTAGAATGGAGCAGTCAAAGGGCAGATTCATGAGGACTTGTGAAATGAAAAGTCATGAAATGATCTGGGTCGTCTATTTTAGAGGGGCGAGTGTCATCCGATCCGAGGGATCCCGATTTTGCGACCCGAAGGTTTGAGCATGGAGTACAACATGAACTCACAAAATGTGAAATCGCGACGTGCCTGAGAGTTAGGCCCACGATCATAGCCTAGGGTCATATGGAAAGTGGGGCCTAAGAGAGTTAAGCACCTGATTGAGCAACGGGTGGCCGAAGTTGTTCGAGGAGATGATTGTGGCCGTTAGATTCAAGGAAAATCTGACCATTGATCCAGGTGGGCCATTTCGTGGGAATGAGCATCGGAATATTTGAATCAAGGGGAGTGAAAACTCCCAAAATGTGAAATATCGAGATTTCATGTGAATAAGCACAAGGTTAGGGCCCGTGGTCACGTGGGGCAAAGGAAAAGGATCTACGCAAAAGATCAAAGCACCCAAGTTGGTCACAGAGAAGGATCTGCGTGGCCTCGAGGTGCTAGAAATGACTCAAAGAAGTTTTGAGCTCACCTAGAGCATTCATGGGTGTCAGGCCTCATCCTAATCCTAATAAAAGTAGTTAATGAAAATGTGAAAGGTGGTTGAAACCTCGTTTCACCACATAAATGGAAATCATGGAAAATCTGGCCGTGGAGGGCAGACTGTTAGCCGAAAGTTCCCTGTCATGTATTTTCTTGTGAAGCCCATACTGATATGATCTTGCATTTGATAGAAGAATGCAAGTGCAGCCTGACCGAAGAAGATGCAGACACCGAGCCTTGAATACAGTGACTAGGGTGTGCTTCTGTAGGGAGCAAGTTTCTTTGAGTATATATACTCAGTTTTTATATTTTCTAATGGTTGATGGTTGAGCTAAGCTTCCGTATTGTAAAATTTTAATGAAGCCTCTGGTTCTCTGGTTGTGGGTTTCCATTTGAGATGTCTTGTTTAATGAAAATCAGGTTTCCTATCATCTCTTTTTCTTCTAATATTGAAGACTCAGGCATGGATGATCCAGTCGAGTTGTCGTGACTGCATTGTAATGTATGTTTTATTGCAATATTGTTATGACATTTTCAGTTTCCTGAAGTTTTGGGTTCAAGAAGATCTTGTATTCAAATCTTTTCCTCATTAGGCTGCTAGAAGACCTGATGTCCATATCATACCTCTACATTTCCTCACCAGTTCTTCCCCCTACTCACCCTTTACTACAACTTACTGACTGAAGTTAGATCAATACCTCATATTCTTATGCATACCAACCTAGTGTTTCTGAGTTAAAGCGCTATAATCCCGAGACTGCGTCCATTAGACCACCCTTAAATTTATTCATTGTGACATAAAACTGATGGGTACTGGGATTACCTATGTCATAATCTAGAGGTGACTTCTGGTGCTAACATGTTGCATCATTGGTCTTCTGGCATGGGATAAAGTTTGCCAAAATATATCCACCACCACAAATATGGAATCACATCCTCTTTGCGTTCTTGGCAGTCCCAACACAAAATCCATTATTATTGCATCCCAAGGCCTCTCTGGTATGGGCAATGATTGATACAATCCATTTTTCTATCTTTTACCTTTTGCATGTTGGCAGATTCTGCATATGTTCAAGAATTTTACATTTTTTCTCATACCTAGCCTATAGTATGGACTGCTCAACTGTGCAAATGTCTTATCATGGACGAAATGTCCATCCAATCCTCGACTATGTTTTTCCTTCAAAAGGTTATCCCTCATTGAGCATTTTGGTATGCATAGTTGATTTCCCTTGAACAACAATCCATCTTGAATCATATACTCCATGGCTGGGAAAATCATGAGCTCCTGCTCACGGCTCCCTCTGCTATGTTGTTGATATCCTCCAGGGTCCCATACTTTCTTTTGGAGTTGTTCATCTGCTCATTTTCCTTGACGCTTCCTTTGCTGCTACTGCTGTTTCTTCTATGCTTCTATGGTAGGTCCTCCTTTGTTCAACCTCCTCCCACTGACATTTTCTTGTGCTAACCCCAACATCAATATTTTGATTTTTTCGATCACCTTGTCCAGCTACTCAACTGGATGGTCCTTGTTTTGCAGACTGTTCCGCTGCACTTCCTTCTTGTCAATGGGTAGATCAACTTGATCTCCCTTGATGCCTTCATCTCTTGTGGCCTTATCTTGCCACTCTGATGTAGACTCCAATTATGAAATATCATCACCGAGATGTTGCTCATCTATATCCTCTGACAAATTGGCTTTTGTCATATCCTCTTATGTTGGTTCAACTCCAACTTCTTCCAGCTTCTCCCCAGGATGGTATGCTCCTCCATATGTTTCCGATTTGATCTGTTGGATATGCCTACTCGCATATTTACCCTTCTTTCCAGGGCCTTCAATTCCTCATACATCTCAACCAAATCTATGTTGTCTTCTTCCTGTTCTACTGTAGGCTCGAGTACCGCAGTCATCTCCTGTTCAGCTCCTGGGTTGAAATTTTTGATCAATTTTGCTGAATGCTTCTCTCCCACAGTCTGCATGACTGTCTGTTGGAAACCATATTTTGGTTCAGGATTGTTCAACCAATCCTCCAACATCTTTATCTCTCACTCCCATTGAGTGAGAAATTCATCTGAATTCTCCTCTTTTTCTGTTGGGGCATAAATCAATATCTTCTCCTCTTTGACAGTCTCTGCTGGCTGTCTTTCTTCTACTGCACCTACATCACAGACACGGTTAGCATTAAAATCATTTGGCCCCATGGTCTCCTTCTCAGATTCTCGTTGTGCTACCACCACATGTGCAACACTTTTATTAGTCTCTACTGGACTATTTGGCAGGAATATTTGAATTCCCCCAACGATTACAACACACCGTTGATCTTCTTCCATCAACACTCCTCGATGATATGAACTCTCAACTGAGTTCATCTCCTCTCCCTTGCCCACTTGGAAATATGGGATTTCTCTTCTGCCCCCCTGGTAGTCTATGAGATCCAATGATTCCTCTTCATTTCCCACCTGACAACTTGAAATTCCATCACTACCCTCCTGGCACTCTATGAGATCATCCACTGATCTCCTTCCATTGCCCACTTGGTAGCTTGAAAGTTCACTTCTACCTTCCTCGCAGTTTATGAGATCTCCTAATCCCATATCATGGTCCACCTGGCAATATGAATTTCCACTGCTGTCCTCCTGATAGTCTAAGAGATCCTCACTTGATCTCATATCATTGACCACTTGACAATTTGAAAATTCATCTCTACCCTCCTAGCAGTTTATGCTGTAATTGATCTCCCTTCCTCATCATCACTGAGATTTCTCCTAGTCTCTGGTTCACAGATGTGAATCAGTTCCTCCTCTATGTCACTGAGGTTTTCAACAGGCCTCAACCACTTCCTCCACTCTTTTTGTTGTTTTCTGACCAACAACTTTTGAACATGCCATTTTACCTTCTTGTTCAGAGGCCATTCGTACCTCCAACATACCTTTGCCTCCTTCTACATCTTCAACGTCAGTTGTTCATTCTTTCTCTTATATCAATGAGCTCCTCATTAATTTATACTTTACTTTTCTTCTAGTGGTCTCCTCTTTGACCACGCTCATGGCCTTCAGTATCCATCTTTTCTATCTTCAACCCTCTTGGCTATCTACCATTTGTTGCACACCTTGCAACAGTTTTCACAGAGCATCAATACTTTGTCTTCCTTCACCTGTTGTTCTGTAGGAAAACTCCAGCTTCTAATACCAGTTGATGTCATTCGATTATTTATTTTCACCTTGTTTCCTTTGTCTGCAATCTGTAGACATAGTTCAGCTCTTGATTCTTCTTGATGCAGTCAGACTGTCATCTCTATCTCCTTCACTTTAAATCTATAGATGAAATTAACTCTGATACCTCTTGATGGTATGAGACTATCTCCTTTACCTTCTTCACCTGAAATCTACAAATGAAAATCAACTTTGATAACACTTGATGTAGACCTCCTTTCTCTCCTAAGGGTTGCGTGACCTCCGGGTCTAGGATCGATCAAGAAACTGACTATGATTGACTCTTCAGTCCCTCAAGGACCTTCAATCAACTGAATAGGCCCTCTTTCCCTTAAGGCACAAGTTATATGGAAGCCACGGGATTCTCCTTAATTATTTTAAAGCCTCAGTGTATTTCGGTTATAGCTCTCCTAGTTAATCCCCTTCTTTTCGTGACCAAGGTTGTGACTAGTCGCCTAATGAAAAGGCACATCACGATTTCACATATCGGGCCTTTGCATATGAGTCACCTTGACTTTCCCAACTTCTAAAATTTCGATATATCCTCCCCTTGAAATGAATCGACAGTTCAGATCTCTCCTTGATCTGATGGCTCAGATCAAATTGCGAACTCAGATTTCGTGAATCCTCACGATATTTTACCTCTGGCTTCCCGAATTGCAAACCTCTGACTAGACTAGATCTACGGTTCAACTCCCTCCTTTAATCAATGAGTGTGATCAAATCACAATTTTGTGATTTATGAGCTCTTATAACTCTGACTTTGACTTCTCTGAGTCACAAGTTAGCGAAATGGTGATCTCTTGCCACATGTCCCTCTTGACGATGAACAATTCTGATGATTTCAGAAATTCATAAGTCCGATTCTTCTATAAACTTTCAAAGGTTTATCGTTACCACACTTTACCTTGATCGGATGACTACGATCCTTTTGGCATGCCGATCGGATGGTTGAGATCCTTTCTTTGTGCTCCAATCGAACGACTGAGATATTTACTTTGGCGCTTAGATTGGATGGTTGAGATCCTTTCTTTGTGCTCTGATCGAACGAATGATATATTTTCTTTGCACTCTGATCGAACAGTTGAGATATTTGTGCTCTAATCGAATGGCTGAGATATTTCATCCTCTACACTTGCCCCTCATTGTCTAGACACTGATCGGATGGTCTAGATCTCTCTCATGAGCTTACGCTTTCTTCTAACATAGAATATTTTTCGAAAGATTCAAAGGTTTCAACCTTTGTTTGTCCTACGAGTTTGTTTATTTTATCTCGATCCCACTTCTTGGAAAGTGCTATCCCTCCTGAGCTTGATCTCCTCAAATATTTCGATCTCCCAAGAATTCTTTCCTGCCTTCCTGACGTTCCTCTATTCGTTTCCTTTGACTTCTTTATGGATTCGCTTCGACTCTTCATCGAATTCTAGACCTGTGCACTCTTTGCAAAATATCTTTACACAAGATTTGAGTTCTTTCGATGGCTATGCACACCTTGCAGCAGTCTCTTTACACTTCTTGCAAAGGAACCATACGATGTTCCTCCTGATCTTACGGGTCAAGAAAAACTCTGTCAATGCACTCCTTGCTGACTATATTCTAGGTCTGTGCAGTCCTTGCAGAAAATTCTTACACAAGATTTGGATTCTTGCGGACGACTGTGCACTCCTTGCAGCAGTCACTTTGCACTTCTTGCAAAGGAAATCTTACGTTATTTCTTCTGAGATTTATGAGTCAAAACAGACCTCGTCAACTCACTCTTTGTGGACTATGTGCACACCTTGCACCAGCTCACGAAGAAAAGTGATTTAAATTTTATGCAAGAATTTCAAATCTACATACACTCATAGAAAGGTTCATTCATTCTTGAAAATATTAATGACAACAACAGGGAAATTGAAAACAATATTCATACCATACATTGGATCAATTTTCCTCTGTTATCTTCATTCAAAAGAAAAATTGGCTACAACTAAATCAAACAACAATTACAAACTCATAATTCTCCTACTAGCTCACAACAGCCTCATTTGGACATACAAACCTCTCTTTATACAAAAGAAACAAACTAAATGCTATCTAATTGCGGTTACATCGAGACTAGGGTTAAACTCCCAGGTCACACGTTCTCATTTTGTCTCCACGCGCATGATCTTTCCTCTTTTGTTTTCTATCAGCTTCAAAGGATTGTAGTACCAACTAGCATTCGAGACTCCAGATTGGTTCTCAGGCATTCAATTGTCCTGCCACGTGTACCTGCTGACGATGCTCCTGCATCACTCTACATGGATTCCCTAGGTAGATACTTGTTGCATTTTGGTGTCCATGCCGTCATTAATGACTTTAGGTTTTATTAGTCTTGTCCTGATTACGAGATTGAGCCTCATACGTCTGATATGTCATCACACTTGGCATCACCCTCGAGACTCCCAGAAAATGAGTCATCTTTAATCCCTTTTCAGACTCTTTAAACATAAAAATATTGTCGAGCGATCTTGTTGTCCTTCACGCTCACCAAACTAAAACTTGAAGGCACATCTGTGCGGCGGTAGTTTACCCCTTTTTTGGTCCAGATGGTTGATTTTATGAACAAAGGTACACTCTAGGAACTTTGGTTCACTAGAAGAGTATTTTCATGTATAATTTTAACCTTTTTTCGGGCCCGAGGGACTAAATTTATGAAAAAGGAACCCCCACGAAGTCCATAGTTAAGATCTTTTTAGACTCCCTAAAATTGAAAAGATTGTCGAGTGACCTTGTTCCTTCACACTCATTAAAATGGTCCAGAAGAACATCCCCTATGAAGTCCATAGTTAAGCTCTTTTTAGACTCCTTAAAATTGAAAAGATCGCTGAGTGACCTTGTTCTTTCACACTCATTAATTGGTTTAGAAAAAAATCTAATAGCATGAGTTTACCCCTTTTTACGGTCTATAGATTAAGGAGGAAAAAGGTACACCACGGTAGATTCGTCTTGTCGAGAGAGTTCTCCTAAGTAAAGTTTATACTTTTTCACACTAAGGGGACTAAATCTAGAAAAAGGTTGCGAGTCCATAGTTAATCTCTTTTCAGATTCCTTAAAATTGAAAATATTTCCGAGTGATCTTGTCTTTGTCACACTCATTAAAATGGTTTTGAATAGACATATTTTTGGTGCTATTTTATCCCTTTTTTGAACCGACTAGACTACCTTAGAAAAAGGTACCCCAACAAAATCTTCTTTTATGCTTTTTCAGACTCTCTAAAAATGAAAAACCACCGAGCTTACCTTCTTTGGGCTCACAAAAAATACATTGAAGGGGGTTCCATCGTGTCTTATTAATAGCATTTTCATCCCTACGTCTTTGGCCTAATGTTGACTCCATGTTTCTCTCAATTGAACCTTTGAAGGATGCCTTATACGCAAGTCTTGTATCACTTTGCCTCTTCTTTTTTACACCTTGACCCATGGAGGAATTTTCCCGAGTGTCTTTTTCCTGCACATGTCTCCTTGCTCTGATCATTAGTGGGTTCCTTGTGCTTGGAACTAGTATGCTTGCGACACTCGTTCCTCCTTTGTAACGTAACATTATTTTATTCCTTTTCAAGTTCTTCAAAAATATTGAAAAAGACAAAAAAATCAAATATACCCCAAAAAGAGGATGAGAAAAGTATTTTCTTTTTATGGAAGCACAATGAGTCACCCTTGGACAAAGCACATCCTTCCATTTGTTCGTCAGGATTTGGGATTTAATATGACCTTAGGAAGTTATTCTCGCTACATAGCGCCGTGTCCTCCTCCATTTGGTTATTCTTCCAAACACATGGAGATTTTGCGTTGCCTCCTGCATCGCGAACTTATGTCAATGTCATGTTGCCCGAGTCTGATCATCTGTCATGCTATTGTCCAATGGAATTTTTACCTAGCTTGAGTCAACCTTTCTGTAGTTTGTCTCTTTCCCTCATGCTTGACCATCCTCAAAAATCCAATCAAGTCCTTGTTCGAAATCAATGAAGTTCTCTGCCTGATCACTGAGATCCTATTTTCTGTTCCCGATGAGCCGTCGAAGACCTCTGGGTAGTGAATTTGTACACTCACATTACACTCCTACCTGAGTTTTGAAGATCTTGAAGTTGTTTCTCGAGCTCTGAAGAACTCATCTCCAACCATCAGGTGTCATTGGCTTCTTGAATATGGATACTATACATGTATATATTTTATTTTGAGATGTAGATCCACTATGTATTTATCATGGCTACACTTTGTATATTTATATGACATGGATATGCAGTGTATTTGATTGGCACCCATGATTTATTTCATCGCAAGAATGGGTATGCCTGCCTTGGTGAGACAATTGTTATTTTGCAGATGGCACCTCTCAAACTCTGGTCCCGGGCTCACTCGTTTCCTACATTGGTGAATATTTGTAATGTATTTCGACCATCAGATGCTCTTTTGACCTCACACATTAGGGGGCATCTTTTATATCCCTAAATTGCACCATACATGCATACCTTGCATCAGACCCTCTTACTTGTTATTTTTTCCAAGCCATCACTGGGCAACTCTTCTTAAAACCCATATTTTTGAAGATGTACACGCCTTGAACCACTACTTCCTATGTAGACATGCTTGCTGCACCACTAAAACTCATGTACGTATGCTAGATGCACCATTATAACCTACGTATACCCACAAATGTTGCAAAAATTAAAAATTTGCAAGGAATTTGTTGAGATTACGAGCTATTGGGTAGTTTTCCAACTGTCCCACTGCCTATAGCCCATCACCCAACCGAATAACCATACTTGTGTCATATAAAAGGAGGTGTTGGGGTCTCATTCCAAATCTAAGCATAAGAACAATGAAACTCTGTCTGTTTCACATCCCCTCCTTTCCCCAAGAATTTGCAACCACCTTGTGAGATTTGTACCAGAATTTCGCATTCTTTCCTTTTTCCTCCATTATAAGCCTATTCCATTACCTAGAGAGAGTGTGAGAGGAGAAAGATACATGGAAGAACAGTTGGAACTTGGTGAATAGGATCCCGGACTAGGTTTGAGGAGCAGTCCCCGATCTCATTGTAAGTAAACTTTGTGATATCAATAAAAGGAATACTTTTACTGTCTCGCAATATGATGTGTTCAATATTTATGTTTGGTTTATGTTTTATTATGACATATAAAACACTAATTCATATATAAGATGCATGTTTGTCGTTCCTTGTTTATCTGTTTGTGAATGCGGGTCATCTTTGGGAGGAGACTTGTAGTCAGTGGAGCAATGAAACGCAAAAGGATCAACATCGGACGTGGAGTTTAAGGTAGAGTTACCAGATCTTTTTACTTTGTATTTTATGCATGAACGTGGGGTATATTTGAGGTGGTTATAAAAATTAGGAGACTTTTAGACGGTTATATATGCCTACATGTTGAACCCTAGTGTAGTCCATAAGGGGGTTTTCCCGCTATAGCATATAGAACTTGGATTTCAGTTTTTATAATCCTCTTTTCTTCAAAGAAGACTGTTTGTATGATTGTAATATCAGAAATACCAAATCTCCCACCTCAAAGAAGCACTCTACTCTTTTTCATCTTCATATAATTTCTACTGATTTTGTGTTGTCTACAGATTTTCCTTCAATATTTTGAGAATCTCCTTAATCTCCTCTATCCAATATTTGGCTCTAGGAGCCCTGCTGTCCCAAAATACTATCTACACAAATTATGGTGTGTCATACCCATACAAGTCTCTAAATGGTGTCATCGTGATGGACATATGATATGTCATGTTATAAAATTACTCGCCCATATGGAGCCACTTTACCCACGTGCGATGTTTTCCCCCTACATAGTTCCTCAGGTACCCTTCCACCCATTTATTGACTACCTCTATCTGTCAATCAATATGTGGATGGTAAATGGTACTCGTAGAAAACTCTGTGCCCACTAGCCTTAACAACTCCTTCCAAAATGCACTGATGAAGCACCCATCTCTATCGCTAAATATCTGTCTGGGAAACCCATATAGTATGAAGATCTCTCTTAAGAATAACTATGCCACTTAGGTGGATTTATAATCAGTGGGTATCACAAAAAAGTGTGCAAACTTGGCCAGTCTGTTGACCAACACAAAAATATAGTCCCTACTTTTCACCCTAGGTAGTCTTGTGATGAAGTCCATGGAGATGCTCTCCCATTTCTCTCTAGAATGGGTAGAGGCTGAAGTAACCCTGTCAGGTGTGTCTGCTCGAACTTGTTCTGCTAACAAGTCATACACTCTCATACGTGTCTCAGTACATCATCCTTGATACCCTTCCATGAGAATATCTCTCTGATCTTCCTATACATCTTGAAGTACCCTTGATGTCATGCTAATGGTGAATCATGACTGGACTTCATAATATTTTCCTTCAATGTATATTTTGGAACTAAGTAGAGCTTATCCTTGTTGAATATGACATGATCCAGTAATAGATATCTCTCATCTACCACTTTCCCATCCATCACCTCACATAACAATTTGTTTTTGGAGTATTCTACCAACAATTGTTCCTTTGAATCCATAGATATGTCCATCAATGGACAACTGATCGACCTCCTAGATAAGGAATATGCTACGACATTCCTCTTACTTTTAACATACTCAATTTCAAAGTCAAAGGCTTGGACCTTCGAAACCCATTTATGCTATCTTTCACTAAGGTATTTCTGATACAAGAAATAATTCAAGCTATTGTGATCGATTTTCACCACAAATATGCTTCCCACTAAGTATTTTCTGAACTTTGCTAAGGAATGCATGATAGCCAACATTTTTTTGTTGTACATAGGATATAGCCTCTATGACTCGCTGATATTCCTACTCTCAAATACTATGGGGTGACCTCCCTTCATAAATACGGCTCCAATCCACTCTCTTGATGCATCGCACTCCAAGACAAAGGGCTGTGAAAAATTGGGAAGTGCTAGAAATGGGCATGTGCTCATGACCTCCTTCATTTTCTCAAAATTGCACTATGATGCCTCGGTCCAGTGGAAATCCCCTTTCTTTTTCAAATTGGTTATAGGTTCCCCCAAATGAGAGAACCCTTTCATGAACCTCTTGTAGTAACTCCATAAACCAAAGAATCCCCTCAACTCTGTGATGTTCTTGGGTGTTTTCCAATCTAGAATGGCCCTGATATTTTCCTGATGTACCTACAACTGCTTCTCGCTGATAATGCGGCATAGGTACATAATATCTGTCATTCTGAACTCACACTTGAATTCTTTGGCATATAAGGATTGTGACTCCATAATGCTCAGAACCTCATCTAAGTGTGCCAGATGCTCTTCCCAAGTCCTAGTACATATTAGGATGTCATCGAAGAATACCAAAATATACTTTTGCAATTGTCCCCTGAAAATGTGGTTCATGCACGAATGGAAGGTTGGTGTTGCGTTGGTCAACTCGAAGGGCATGACCAAGAAATTGAAATTCCCAAAATGGCATCTAAAATTTGTCTTCTCAATATATTTATCTCTGATGTTTATCTGATGGTAACTTGAGGGAAGATCTATCTTGGTTAAGAATATTTCCCCATGTAGCTCATCCATCAAATCTTCTCTGCATAGAATGGGGTACTTGTTTTTGATGGTATTATTTTTGAGTGCACAGTAGTCTATGCACATCCTTAATGTTCCATCCTTCTTCAGAACCAATACTACGAATGAAGCAAACAAACTAGTGCCGGGCATGATGTGCCCCATCTCAAGAAAGTCCTTGATTTATTTCTCCACCTCATCCTTGAATCTCTTATAATTTCTATAGGGTGAATTGATCACTGGTGTTGTCCCCACCTCTAACTCAATAATTTTCTCAAATTTTCTCTTTGATGGTCTCCCCAGTGGTATCGACCCAAATAACGAATCATACTGACTCAAAAGTTCCCTGATATCTAGATGATAATGTTATATGACATCTAAATCCCTCATGGTGGTAATTAAAAATCACTCGACAACATACACCACATCCTCATGTATGAAAATATTCTCCATCCTCTTTGTCGACACTATTTTGGGTGCTCCTGTAGACATGCCTCAATACCACCTTTGACCCATTTGTATCTTTGAAACTCATCACTAGGTTCTGATAATTGAACCCAATCTCACCTAGTGAGTACATCCATTGAACACCTAATACCACATCAGTCTCTGATAAGTCAACTACATAGAAGGTGTCTATCATGGTGTAGTTACCTAGTTTAACTTCTAGATCTAGTACCTTGTCCAAGAAAGTCATGGTGTATCCATCTTCCACTGCTACAGTGAATCCCTCAAACTCCTCAATCTATAACCCTCTCCTGGATACTAATGTTGCATCTATAAAATTATGGGTTTCCCCACCATCTACTAGGGCCATGACACGTTGTCCTTGAATGAGTCCCTTGAGTCAAATGGTGTCATATCTAGGTACTCCCGAAAGGGTTTCTATGACTCCACCCTTCTCTGGTACTTGTGGTTTTTCCTTCCCACCTAACTGTAGTCCTACTTGTAGGTGGAGTGTCTTTGGAGGCTGTCCCTCCTCATGTGCATTCTCCTCCTCTAAACCAGAAGAATCATTTTCTAGTGTGGGTCTGATCTCCTCCTCCTCCTCATCATTGTCCGATGCCACCTCAATGTAATGGATATGTCCCCTGCCCATGCATAGTGTGTCTTGGAACCCAAAAATATCTGCAAGTGAAGCACAAATTCTTCCTCATAAGCTCACAC
Organism: Picea sitchensis; assembly: GCA_010110895.2. Lineage (NCBI taxonomy): Eukaryota > Viridiplantae > Streptophyta > Pinopsida > Pinales > Pinaceae > Picea > Picea sitchensis. Next base: position 13,417 of record SNQJ01S0138710.1, on the reverse strand, counting down.
CTAGTCTCATCATCTAGTTTTTCTTTTCCTTTCCAATACCTTTGAGGGGGTATCTGATCCTTGTCTTTGTGTCAAACAAAGAGTTTTGAAAAAGGTTTTTGTTTTTTGCACTGATTCTCCCATATATATAGTGTACATAGTGGCGTCCTGAATAGTGTGAGGTTTGAATTATTTCACTCAACGTCTTAATAGTTCAATCAACCCCTTAGTAATAATCATCACTAATCTATGCTCAAAAATTTGTCAGGGCTACGACCTTTCTTTGGAAATTTGTAAGGAAGGAATCAAATGATCCAGTCTATCATATCTATTTCAAATATCTGAAGTGGAGTTTCAAATCCCTTCGATCAAACCTATCCATCAATATCTCAGTGAACGTGAGGTAGGATGTGATGCGTTTGTGACCCAAAGTCACTAATCCATGATACCACCACTCATGGGCTTCCCCCTCCAAGTGTAATGTAGCAAAGCTTATCGCCTCTAAATATGTCATTTGATTAAGCTTGAAGTATGTGTGAATATTTTTCACCCATGTCTGAGATGAAAATTTAGCAGAACCATCAAAAGAAGGAATGGTTAATTTCCCCACTTCCTTGATAAAATCCATATTCCGTGATTGCATGTTACCCCTGTGTGCATCCCTGGGCCAGTTTTGATATTCGATCGAACAATAGTACATCAAGCTCATCTCAGTGTGGAACTTTGGCCATGGTTCCAAGTTGTCTCTCCTATACTCTGCAAACAAATCTATTTGGACTACCTATCCTTATCCAACCTGTCCCATCTGCTGCCCCTATCCTGGATGTCCAATATCTTGTTCCCCCTGAAACTGTGAAAACAGAGGCTTGGGAATTTTCCCCACTGATATATAGGTGTGAGTGGGTGTTTGGTGTCCACTAGACTCTGTTTGGTTCCCACTGGACCCACTGGCTCCACCTCCCTGGTGTCCCATGGAGCCACTCACTCCACCTGCTATGTTTACACCAATTGTGCACACACTATTCTGGATCAGTTGTGTACTGATTTCCATCTATCTTATGGTGTTCATCATGTCCTATTTCCCTATGGTGAGATCATTTAACATAGCCTGGGTAATTTTGTAAGGGGCCTTTGGGCCTTTCCCCTTGCCTTCTGGAATATTATGTTTGTCACCCATATTACTTTATATTTCGGCCTCTGTCCCTGAAATAATATGATCTATGTCTCTGTCCTCTGTCTCTAACTCTGTATCTGAATGGATATGTAAGGGAATGTAGTATCTTATGTTTTTGTCCCTTATGTCTCTACTGCGACCCCTACAATACTGAACGTACTCATCCCTAATGTGACCTATTCCCTTTGGGTATTCTTCACATGTTCCTAGAATCATGGGGTCATGATTCAAGTGCTTTTTCATAAGATGGTAGGAAGAAGGCTCTGATACCACTATAATATCTTTGGATCCTTAAATATGGATATTAACTGCTAACTATGGGGTTGTGACTGCAGATCTGATGCGTTGGGTTTTCTGGATGCATTTCAAAAGTTTTCTAGATGCAATTTTCTATGTTTAATATTTTTATACAGTGCATGAAAATAGATTTGGAACCATAACCAACTCAACAATTTTATTAAGCAAAATAACAGATAATATACGACAATATGCAGAAACTTAAACAAGTCTCTTTAACTAGATATTTATAGATGTTGATATTAATAGGAATAAAAAATAAGATACAGAAAAATATTGAAAAAAATGATAGATGGATGGATCTAAGATCTGCAAGGTAGATTCACTACATGCACAAAAGGAAGCACTACATGGAACCAAAAATGTGCTGCAAAAAATGTTGCAGGAGACTGGAAGGTTTACTCCGGTGGCAATACTTGTCAGAATGGGCTGAGATCTATCTCAGATGGGTCGCCTTGCTCCCTAGAAAAATCCCCCTACCTTAGATATGGGAAAATGGTTCTATGATGCACTATCAGAACCCTGTATGAATGCCTGAACCCCCACACATTGTAAACTAATGAGCTAGCACACCCTGGGTGTTTTTCCCATCAAAAAATCATGAAACCTATCTCAATGGAAGTGCCTTGGCCTCCTCTCAAATGGGTTATAAGGAATTTGGATCTTCGTGTCTGGTTGGGCCTAGCGACCCCTGACTGCTGATAAATTCTCCCCAAAAACTCACTTTTCATTTGGAATACGTGTACACTAACTTGTGTTAGATCTCTCTGCTACTATAACTTGAACTTGTAACTCAATGAAGAACCCGTGTGGTCCTACCGATGGACTATGGTGTGTCTCTTAACACTGAACTCTGTCAATGTGGTTGTTTCATCTAGAAGTCCACAAAATAAGAAGAATGTCACTTGAATCCTCTCCAGATTCTAATTTCCAATTCATAATATGCATAATGAGGAACTAAGATGAATTTTCTCCTTTTATATCCCTCCTCATCTAATTTATTTTTCACTTTAATAATTAAGTGACTTTTTCCTACGTTTTGATTTAATAATCACTTAAGTCACTTAAAACACCTTTTTTGCTTCTTTATTACTTAATGTCACTTTCAAATTAGGCTTTTCCGGTAAATGACATTAAATAATTCTTTTATTCCCTTTTCTTCCGAATATAGCCTACGAGAACCAATATAGGCTACTCAGTCACTCCTCCTGGAGTCATCAATGGGAAAGGGACATTAAAAAAATATGGCTAGTTAGAAATAGAGCTAATTTCCAACAAAACATCATATCTTCTAGGACAATAGTAGCTAAATATCAGTGTTTTTTAATTGAATAAATTTAGTTTAATGGAGTTAAGGGTTATAATCCTATGATGTTGGAGTCAGAGGAAAGGTACTAGTTACTAGATGTCTTGTTGGGTGATTTCCATCAACGAAGAAGCTATAGTTATAAAACCATGTCCCAAACAATGGGAGAGTTGGAAAATCCATCTTGAAGAGGAGGAATTTAGAAGGTGGTAGCTCTCTTAGAGAAAAATCATTTTTTTTTTTGATGGGACCTTGAAAGGAAATCTAGGGGTGGCAGGTGTAGGGGGATCATTTTTTATCTCAAATGAAAGTCAAGAATTAAGCTATGAATGGGGCCTTGGTTAAGCCACTAAAAATCAAGCCGAGGAACTTTTCCTTTACTAGGGAATAAATATTCTTGATCCAAGGTGTATCAATGAGATAATTGTAATTATGGATTAAAAAATAATTATTATACTTATGTGTTTCTCCACTTCATCTAATATAAATTTAAATAGGCTCATTTGGTGAATCCAAGAAGAGGTTAGCCACTTTGTGTCAATAGACTTTTTCCATGACCTGAGGGAAAGGAATCAAAAGGTTGATTGCTTTATCAATGAAGCAAATCGGTTGGATTATGGAATAATGAACGAAAATGATGGTTTTATATCTCCTGATTCCCTTAACCATTATTTCATGAATTATACAAAGTTTTTCATGCCACCCAAGTGGAAATTCAAATTTATCAATGAAGGATAGAAGCCTAGGTTCATTATATTTTATGTACCACTGCACACTTCTAATGTAATGAAGGATCAACATTATTAATCATATTTTAATTTTATGTCATGTGAATGTGGGATAATGGAGTTTGTTGGTTTGGATAATTGGCGTGCCCTTGTTATTCTAGATGGTGGGCTTGCCCTTGGCCTACCCTTGTATACCCTTGAAGGATCTTAGTCCATAGGAGATTCATCACGATCTAGGTTTGGTGGTTTATGAGGAGAGTAACCAACCAATTGTTGAGGTACATTTTCACTCCATAGCCATGGTTTGCCATTATAATCTAGTCTAGGCATGTCTCTCTGAGATGCTTATTTTTTGCTTGGTAATTTCCTAAAGGTGTCTTTTAGTTTGGATAAAATTTGAAAGGAACCATAGTTCTTTAAACAAACTGTGTTTTTATACATCCTTTGGTGAGAATTTGGTGGTGAAAGGGTGGTGCTTAGTGCCAACAAAGGAATTTAACATGAATTATGGGGATAAAGGAATTTGACATCAAGGATTATGGGGAATTTCTATTGGACAATGGGTAATATTGCATGCCAACATCAATTGGTAGATGTCCCCTTTGTGAAATTTTTTATGTGCATTGTGTTGTTCAATGCCAAGAAGCTTTGATTGTGGAAAATAAGTCATTTATATTTACAATTACAGGAAAAATACACACATAGGAGGAAAACCATAATTATAATGTGATGACAGTAATAATGGAAACTCTGCTCCATCAAAAACATCAAATAGAGGGTTTGGAAGATAAATGTATTTCTTTGTGTCACCAAGTATGAAGTTTGACCAAGGACCCTCAACTAACTATGTCTAGATACAAAATGTCCATTAGTTCATATGCGAAGGAGAATATTGAGGAGACAATTTATCAGATACCTACAGAGCAAGATATGGATGGCATGGATCAAGAGCCCCAACCTTCTCCAACGAAGCAAGAGGAAGCTTCTAGAAATCATATTTTTATATAGTTGTAGGTTCTATTATGTTGGTCAAAGTTGGTATTTTTTAGGTGTCTTATTTAGACTCTATATGAGTAGAAGTTTCTGAACATCCTATGCAAAGGATAATATTACCTTTATCATAGTTAATTTGAAAGCATTTGAACTTTTTCAGAACATTAGGCTATGGGATAGTCTTTTTTTTTTGTATTATTATGCTATCTAATGAAGTTTCAACATGTTTATATTTTTGTATTGATGATGATGATGATGGTTAATGTCCACTGAGATCAAAATTGGTCTATCAGACCTTAAGAAAATTAAGAGAATAACAAATTTCTTTAAAATTTTGTTTCGATGCTTGAAAATCATTAAGAGAAGCATTCTAATATCACTAAAGTTTTGATGACTTAGAAGGTTAAGAAGGTTGGTATTGTGACAAATATTTTGAAATTGAGATCTAATTTGGGTATACATAGGGAACTCTAGGAGAAAGTGCTTTTTGTATTCAACCCTCTTAGTGTCACAAAAGTGAGAGATTCTTTCCAGCCATGGTGTTTTGGGGATTACCCAACACCCAGTTTCATTACGCAGTTCATGAGAATTAGTTCTTATTTTAGAAATATTGATTTTCTTCTTTACCCCAGTCAAAATACATAGATACTTTTATCTTCAAGATCAGGGTTAACCACCTCCTTATAATATCTTAATTTTATTTTATCCTCTAATTCTTTATCGCACCATAGATTCTTCTTAAATTTAGCTTGTACAATATTTTAAGTATCATTGGTATTCTGCAGAATAACTTCTTCCTTTATTCCCTAATGATTTAGCCAAGACTTGGCATCATTGTGCCATCCCCGGTTGAGCCATTAGTGATTTTGGATAGAGTTTGAAGTAATTTTGGGGAGCCTTGTGTCATCCATGTTGTTTATCTTATTCTAGTACATTAAGTACATAATCATAGTTGTGCTCTCAATGGGGGAAAGACTTACTTCTATGAGAAGGATAGGATAGGGTGTATTGCCTTTAATTTTGAGATTATAAGTTATAAAATTCTTTTGTATATTCTCTATATTTCTCCATGATTCTCAAGAGATACCGCATCCCCATATTATTATGTTTTCCAATAAGGCTAGAACACCTTTTTAATAAAAAATAACTATTCTCATTTTACAAAAAATCTCACTAAACCCAAAAAGCTCATGAATTCTGCAACATTATTAAAGGTAGGCCAATTGGATATTGCCTTTATATTCTTAGGATCCACTTTTAATCCTTCTTATAATATGACATGTCCTAGATATTGAAATATCCTTCTTGAAAAATTCAAATTTTCTAAGCTTTGGATACAATTTATGCTCCCACAAATTTTGGAAATGATCAAAAGATTTTCTTTGTGTTCTTTTTCATTCTAAGAATGAATCAAAATGTCATCAATGAACACTAAGATAACTTTATCCAAGCACTCCCAAAA
>SNQJ01S0138709.1:7968-20497 GCA_010110895.2 Picea sitchensis | reverse complement strand
AATAAAAGACAAATTATACACAAAGCTACATGAAGGATTCATATGCATAATTCCCAGAGTGCTTCACAAAATTTTTCTCGACAATGGCATATGTGACATTGCTGAATTCCATTGTCGACTTGGTACACCACCTAAAAAAATCAATGGGAAGAGAGAGACAAAAATTGGGTCGAATTTATACAAGAAATGTGCAGAGATAAAAAAAAAACAAGTGTGGGACTACCTCTTGAGAAAATAAACATGGCCATCTTCACCGACTTTGAGTAAGTTGGGGTGGTTTTCAGGGGTTAGATAATCCATGAGATTCCATAAGAAAAGAGCATACCGACGTTCGATCGACAAAAGCATAAATTTCTTCGAGAGGGAAATAAATTTACAAAAAAACGTCCGACATCCAAAAATTGGAGCGTGACAAGAGAGAAAATAAAATAGAGGAGATTCATAACCTCTAGACCAACTCAAATTAAAATGGAAAAATAGTCGGAGGAGATTATCCTAATATATCACTTGAGTTGTCTGAGTCAGAAATAAATTGACCAGAGTTGGAAATAATTAAGAACAATTGATAGAGGCTAGCATGCGTGCCCAACAACCGGAAAACCAAGATGAAATCATGGATTACGAATATTCAGGACCAACAATATGCTCTCCTTTTGTTCAAGCAACCAACCCTANATTGACCAGAGTTGGAAATAATTAAGAACAATTGATAGAGGCTAGCATGCGTGCCCAACAACCGGAAAACCAAGATGAAATCATGGATTACGAATATTCAGGACCAACAATATGCTCTCCTTTTGTTCAAGCAACCAACCCTATAATTAGAGAGTTCCTTCAAGAAAGACTTAAGATCGACGAATAGTCTACAAGACTATGGTGTAGAACCGATGAGAATGGCAATTTATGTGACACATTGATTGTTGATCCAGAAAGAAATGAAGTCAATAAAATTCGCATTCACATCAAGGATCTCATGAACCTAGCCCCCCTACCAAATCTTATATCAAAAGTACAAAATTTAATAGATTATAGTTGTGAATAAACACGTCTGATAGAATGACGTCTCGTTGAATATAAAGACCAAAGTTGTCAGATTGAAGAAGTAACTTGTCAAGAAAGAAAGAACAAATTACTCCTCAAATACCATCAGTATGAAGATCAATTGACAAAAAGGTCGGCAAAAAAAAAACAAATAAGAATCTGACTTCCCAGTCGAAAAGCGTGATAAGTCCAGGATCAAAAAAATCTAGCATTCTTAAAGTAGCCATGGGACTCAATAATATTCCCCTTTATGAAGGAGACGAAGACCCAAGAAGACATCGGTTTGGATGTGAAAAATTCTGGGATGCAGAAGACATCTCAGATGAAGATAAGGATATGGAACAATTCCATGCCACTCTTCGACACCATGCTCTAACATGGTTCATGAATTTCACAGAAAATCAAAGACGATCAAAATTATAAATAAAGAGAAAAATCTTATTATTTTTAAGCTCCAAGATGTTACACACTTGGCTGCACAAAAGTTGAATTAAATAAAGAAATGACCAGGTGAGTCAGTTCACAAATACAATAAAAGATTCAAAGATATACTTAGCCAAATACCAACAAATATTAATCAAAGTTTACTAGTACATTGGCACATAGCCGAATTGATACAAAAAATCAAAACTCCATTACGACTTTATGATATAACCTCATTGAAGACGCATTACAGAAAGCACAATGGGTCAATTTGGATGATCATGACCCATTGAATTCCTCGTCGATAGAAAGGCTAGAATAAAAAATAAAATATCTACAGTAAACCATTAAAAATGTATCCTAAAGAAGAAGCGAGGTGTGGTATACCACATGCAATTGAAATATTAACGATCAAGTACCTGGAGCAATGGATGCACGACGAGTGCAAGAAGAAACATATTGTAACATATGTGAAACCTTGACCGACCATAGTGTACAATATTTCCCGCACAACTTGAAAAATACTAAGTGGTGTCATATCTATGAAATGCATAGCCACAAAACATTTGTGTTTCATCTAAATGCATGAAAGAGAAATGTGAATATAGTCTATCACACCGAAGAAACCAATCATAATAAGGACTACATGAGAATAACTGATTATTATGGTCAAGTTCATGGCTGAGGTGGTCGAGGTCAAGATGGATTCTAAGGTTAGGTTCAAGGTTGAGGTTTACCTTACTGTTACAATTGCTAGAAAGATAACAACATTACCCTCGACTACCCTATAAAATATTGGGTCGACTTGAAATTTTGTAACATTTTTGGCGTTGATGATCATTCACTAGAATATTGTCCAATAGTACTTGATAATATCATGACCAAAAAGAATGTCAACCTCCTACACATAGTCTCAAAAGAAGAAGTGTTAAATTTGAAGAACTTACATGTCATCGCCATATTGGGAACATCACGGGATAATATCGCCTTACATGATCGACAGATAGGGAATTAGCTCACAAATACAATCCCATCATTCAGAAGGAAATCGAACGAATGTTATCAACAAGCTTCATATATCCAATCGACAAAATTGAAAGGGAAAGTCCTATGGTGGTTCAACCGAAGAAGAAATACCCTAAGAATTTAATAATTTGTGTCAACCTCAAAGGTATCAACAAACTAACTTTAATTGATTCATTTCACACTCCCTTCTCTGATGAAATAATGAATGAAGTCACGGGTCGTGAATGTTATTCATTTACAGTCGGGTTTTCAGGATATAATCAAGTACCAATAGCTAAACAAAATCAACAGAAGACAACATTTGTCTCATAATTTGGATATTTTTCCTATAAACTTATGTCGTTTGGACTAAATAATTCCCTAGAAGTTTTCTCAAGAATAATGGTCAAAGAATTCCAAGAGTACATATACAAAACAATGGTTGTTTACTTCCATGGATGGAAAATATATAGCTTATTCAAAAACCATATACAATGGCTTAGACATATTCTTGAATGATGTATACAAATCCAACTATATCTTAACATTAAGAAGTTCATATTTTCCACACCATTTGGTATTTGGTTAGGCCATGTGGTATGAAAAGATGGTGTAAAATTCTACATGGAAAATATCAAAATTATCCTCGAATTTAAGCCTCCTATAAATCAGAAACAAAGTAAAATATTCCTTGGACACACTGGATACTACAAAAACATTATTCGTCATTATTTAGATATCACATTCCTAATGGATGAGATTCTTCGAAAAGAAATCAATTTTAGATGGAGTCAAGAATACCAGGAATCATTTGAATTCTTAAAGAAGAAACTGGTTGAATTGCCTATATTAAAATTTCTCGACTAGTTGAGAAGGTTTCATGTCCATTTCGATGCTTCAAACATTGATGCTAGGTTGGTTCTAGCGCAACCATATGAGGACATAGTCGACCACCCAAACGTGTATTCTAGTTATAAATTGAACAAAGAAGAAAGGAACTATTTGACCACAGAAAGGGAAGATTTTTCGATGATATTCACATTACAAAAGTTTCAACATTACCTACTCGTCAACCCTTTCACATTCTTTACAGATCATGAGGGATTAAAATATTTAGTTAATAAACTAGTTCACCAAGGAACGATCTATTATTGGTTTTTATTATTCCAAGGATTTTAATTCGACATAATTGTCCAACCTAGGAAAACGAACTTCTAACCCGACCACCTATCACAACTTGAAATAGGAGAGGACCCGACAAAGATAGATGATGACCTCCCAGATGCACACCTATTTTGATTCGAAGTTGCCCCAAATGAGATGGAGGATAAAGAAAAAAATTTGGAAGATGGAAAGGATTGAGAGGATCTTTCAACAAATAAAAAGAAGGTGCTACCCCTAAAATCATCCCCATTCACCCTTATAAATGGATATCTATACAAAATGGGACCCGATGATATCCTAAGGATATGCACTCTTGAGCATGAAATAAAATACATCATTAACGAGGACCTATAGGACCAGATGGGGGCCAGTTCAATGCTAACATGACATCTCTGAAGATACTCCAGGCAGGTTTGTGGTGGCCGAATTTACATAAACACTGTCGGGATCAGGGTAGGAAGTGTGATAGTTTTCAAAGGCTTGGGAGACCTATGTGGAAGAATGAAATGCAACTAAGCTCAGTGAACTCTAATCAAGCATTTGAAATATGGGATGTCGAATTTGTTGGCCCTTTTCCTCATAGATCTAAAATAACTCGTGCCAAATATATTATTATTGCAGTAGAATACGTGACCAAATGGGAAGAAGTTGAATGCATTGAATCATGCACCAAAGAAGTTGCGGTGAAATTTATTTACGAGAAAATAATCAGAAGGTTTGGATGTCCACTTACAATAATCAATGATAGGGAACACACTTTGTAAATGAAACAATCCAAGTCCTACTAAAGAATTTTATGATCGATCATATATGAACAACAACATATCACCCCCAAGCAAATGGGGTGGTCGAATCATTTAATAAAACACTGCATAAAGGACTCACCAAAATTTGCGATATAGAAAAAAATGAATGGGATGATAAAATTATTGTAGTATTATGGTTGTATATATATGCTTATAAATCATTGACCAAATAGACTCCCTTCAATTTAGTCTATGGGAAAGAATCCATTATTCGATTTTCATTTTGGTCCAACTCTAATAGGATAGCAACTGTGGCTAAATTCGACCAAGGCAGAAGCATGAACAACTGACTATACCAATTAAATAAGTTAAAAGAAGGAATATGAAATGAAATGCACCATCAGGTATTACAAAGAGAACAACAAAAATCATGGAATGACCCTCATTTAAACAAAAAGGACATAAAAGATGGAGATCATTTTTTTTATATGATAGTGAAATAAAAGGAAAACCAAGAAATATAGAGACAACATGGCTTGGGCCTCATTTTTTTCAAAGACATTCGACTGATTAGAATAGTTCAACTTCGAACCTTATTATGGAATCCATTCAAGAATGTAATTAATGCAGATCATTTAAAAAAGTATTATACATAGAAGGTGAGAAAACCTTGTTGGAAAAATTAGCAGGAAAAATTCCAACAGGGATCGACTAGAGATGGAAAGGAAAATATAACACTGTGTTCAAAATCGGAAAAATATAGACTAATCACATCATTAAGAAAATAAATCATTCTTGTATTAATAAACCAAAGTGAGTATAAAATTCAGGTATATAAATATAGGCATAAGAAACAACAGTTGGATTACTGAGAGCGGGGGTGAATCAGTAATAGCGTAATTATAATCCTTTTTCTCTAAATAATCCAAGTGTTATATCAATGTAGAATTATTAACCAATAATGAGAAATAAGAAATGAACAATCATACACATACACATTACACCATTGTTTTACGTGGAAACCCAAATAAGGAGAAAACCACATAATGATTTATCTTATATGTCTTGAAGAATTATATTCATTGGAAGCACCAACGTCCTTTGTTTTCCAGCTGCTACTAATTAACAAACCTTCATAATAAACCTTCATTAACTTTACACCAGTTCTATTACAGAGTTACAAATCATATTTAACTTCATTAACTTTAACAACAAGAGACTATCATTTTCATGAAATGTTTCTTTAGTCTCACAAGACTCGTTATGGATTAGTCAACAACCCTAATTTCAAATAATCATAACTTTGTTCATGTAATGAATAAATATATGAAATTGATACAAAATGTTCTTCAGTGTGTTTTATGCAATTCCTCCATCTTTCACTACTTGGAACCTCTCAGAAAAGGAGTTATGGAAAAAATGGCACACCTTGCTGAATTCTGGCGTATTCTAGAGAGCGACCTTGTAGAGAGTGCCCCACACAGAATATTTGTTGAATGGATATGAAACTGTTACAAAGAATGCTAGATATGGTAATATAACCAACACATTTGGTCTTACTAAATTTGGATCTGTTATCAACAAGTTATGACATTTTTACCCGAAACACTTTTTTTTGACTAGTTTCAAGACTAACCACAAACCCTATTTTCCACGGAGTGTAACTCGAAAAATACAACGAMCCACAAGATGAATTTTTTACCACAGATACTTGTATAGGTTTCCTYAATGTCATAGAAATTTCATGGTCTGAATCAYTCTAGAAATTGTTTTTATTAAAAAATGGCGAGATGAACTGAAAAAAACATACCTAAGAAAACATTAGCAAAAGAATTTACCCTTCCTTGAATTCCGGCCTTATTTTCTTCACTTTCTTCATAAATTGAGCTTATATATMCTTTGGTTACCTCACAAACCTATAGGTATTCAATATTCTCAATTGTGTCTTAAATGAGAGAACATTGCCTCTTATTTATAATCTCCAAGTAGCTTCCTTAAAAACATCTTCTAGGTCACTTTGCCCACTTTCCTTATTTTAGGGTTATCCCACTTCTAATTTTTCCATTAAATTTATTATTGAATTAATTTATTTTTTATTTACTTTGAATTATAGTAAAATCACCACTTCACTTTATTATTTACCTTTTAAAATATCTTAAACCACTTTGATTACTTTGACCTTTTGGGGCTTCTAGATGACATATGAGGGTCCTCCAACTTTGTAAGGCCATAACTCTCAAACCGTGAGGAGTTATGTGACATTCCACATACCACCCGAAATGGAATGACATGTACTATCCATATATAATAATATTACCTGAAAATATATCAAAACTCATACCATTATCCATCAAACAAACTTGGGTCCATTACCCAAACCTAGGTTCTCCAACTTCTCATGGCCATAACTCTCTAACCGTGAGGAATTATGTGACATTCCACATACCAATGGAAATGGCATGACAAGAAATACGCATCTAGGATAGTTTCACTGAAAAATTCATTGGTATTCATCTCATTATTCAACAAATAAGCATGGTTTCTCTGACCATACTTCTAGGATAACTCAATCCGCAAAGCATCTTCTCGTGAGGGCTTTCACCATAAGGGGACCACTTTGGAGTTCATCCATTTCTAATTATTATCAGCCATGACAAGACAATAACGAGTCATATTTACATCAAACAATCTTGGGTCCATTACCCAACCTTTTTGCTACAGTTGTGAATGGGAAATCCCCCTACGGACTAGCACTTAGGGTTTTATCATGCATGCAAAAAAGACCTAATATTCCTACTTTTTACCATCATCCCATACCTAATCCCCATTACTCTTAAGAAAATACAGAGTTAAGAAGATCAAGTGAGCATACCTTATTTCCAACATTAGGTATCGATCCCTCTTCACTCTTGGTCGCTCTTTGAGTACAACTCTCCTCCTAAGGCTGACCTGCATTCAAAAAAGACAAACAAAGAACTCCACATGGATTTGATCTGCGAATTAATGGGTTAGAGATTTAATAAACATGTACGCAATAAACAATGGAAACCTCATATGGTGGGATGGGAAAGGTACTTCTTTATTATTAACTTCACTAAAGAAACTTACAATAATGAAGATGGCCACTTCTCCACGAATCTGGTCCTGAGATCATCTTTTACTGTGCACCATCTGCTAGCACAATTATTTCTCTTCTTCATTGAAATCACAAAATGGTTACAGAATCTTGGGCAAAGGGGAATATGAATTCGGGTAGAGTTTCTTTACTATGATTTTCCTCTTTTTGAATGGTACCCCTAACCCTTATTTTATATGCTAGAAGGAGCTAGGTATTTAGTCAAGTGACTGGCCATGCATGGTCAAAAGTTTTAGTTAACTTATCCAAAACTGTGTGTTCTGTCAACAACTTTCCATTTTTCATTCTTTTGTAGGTACACGCAGGCTGTAATGGGCTAGCTAGCATGTACACACAGGCTGTAGTGGGTCAACTAGAGTGAACATGCAGAATGTAGTGGAGCAGGGCGCGTGGGCCTTTAAAAAGGGTGTTTTTAAGAAGAGTTGTTCAATACTGGCTTGGCAAAGAAGGCATATGAGATGGCTTGATCTCAGGTAAGTATGTCTGGAGAAAATTAGGGTTATAACAGATGCCCCCTAATGTGTGACGTCAGAAGAGCATCTGATGGCCGAAATACATTATCAATCTTTATCAACGTACCAAATTGGTGAGCCCATGGACCAGAATTTGGGAGGTTCCATATGCAAAATGACAATTGTCTCACCGAGGTGAGCATACCCATGCTCGGAATGAAATAAAATCATGCCTACCAATCAAATAAACTGTAGATCCATGTCATATAGCTATATAAAGTGTAGCTGCGAGCAATACACAATGGATCTACATCTCAAAATAAAAAAGATATACATGTATAGTATATATCTTCTAGAAGATGATAAGGGTTGATGGGTGGAGATGATGTCTTCAGAGCTCGAGCATCAACTTCAAAATCTTCAAAACTCGGGTAGGAGTGTAATATGAGTGTACGACTTCACTACCCAGAGGTCTTCGACGGTTTGTCAAGAACGGACTAGAGGATTTTGATGATCAGGTTGAGGGCTTCATGGATTTCGAACAAAGACTTGATTGGGCTTTCGGGATGGATGGGCATGAGGGAAAGAGACAAACTGTAGATGGGTCAACTCAAGATTGGTAAAAAATTCCCTTGTACAATAGCATGACAAATTATGAGACTTAGGCAGCATGGCATTGACATAAGTTCATGATGCAGGAGGCAACGGTAACTCTCGATATGTTTGGAAGAATAACCAAACAAAGGAGGACACAACTCTATGAAGTGAGAATAGCTTCCTAAGGTCATATTAAATCCCAAAGATTGAAGAACAAACAGAAGGATGTGCTTTTTCCAAGGGTGAATCATTGTGTTGCCAATAAAAAGAAAATACTTTTCCCTTCCTCTTTCTGGGGTATATTTGATTTTTTTTTTGGCTTTTTCAATAATTTTGGAAAAAGAATAAAATAATTCTACATTACAAAAGGAGGATCGAGTGTCAGAAACAAACTATTTCCAAGCGCACGAAACACAGGGATGCTCAAGGAAAAGGGACATATGCAAGAAAAGGACACTCAGGAAAAATCCTCCAAGGGCCAAAGGTGTCAAGACGCAGAGGCAAAGTGTTATAGGGCTTCCATATAAGGCATGCTTCAGATGTTTTAGTTGAGAGAAACATGGAGCCGACATTAGGCCAAAGACGCAGGTATGCAAACTTGATTAACAAAACAAAAAATGGTAACGTCCTTCGATGTAACTTTAACGAGCCCAGAGAAGGTAAGCTCGGTGGTTTTTCATATTTAGAGAGTCCGAAAAAACGTAAAAGGAGACTGTGCTAGGGTACCTTTTTCCGAAGATAGTCTAGTTGGCTCGAAAAAGAGGTAGACTAGCATAGACCAGATGTTTATTCAGAACCATTTTAACGAGTGTGATAAAGACAAGGTCACTCGACAATTTTTTCCTTTTTAAGGAGTCTGAAAAAAGATTAACTATGGACTCCATCAGGAATGTTCTTATGGACCATTTTAACGAGTGTGAAAGAATAAGGTCACTCGACAATATTTTCAATTTTAGAGAGTCTAAAAAGAGCTTAAGCATGGACTCCATGGGGGTTCCTTTTTCATAAATTTAGTCCCTCAGGCCCGAAAAAGGGTTAAAATTATACTTGAGAGTACTCTTCTAGAGAATCGAGTCTTTTAGAGTATACCTTTATTCGTAAAGTTGACCATCCAGACAAAAAAAGGGGTAAACTACCACCGGACAGACGTGACTTCAAATTTCAGTTTAGTGAGCATTTAGGTCAACAAGATCGCTTGACAATCTTTTTATTTTTAGAGGGTCTGAAAAGGGATTAAAAGAAGACCCATGGGGGCTACGACTCATGTATGAAACTGGTTCAAGTAGAGCTCACTGCTAGGCTGAGACCAAGAGTCTCTTCGATAGTCAACTTGGAAAGTATCCCCAAAGGGAGGAAAACACAAACCACGGTCTAAGTTCTCCTGCGGTATGGAAACCGTAGTCATGGATTCAAGGATAGCCTCATCTGAAGGAAATTAAAAATCTGATAAATCACGCAAACGAGGGTCGGTATTCCCAAAGGGTGAAGTAAATTGACCATACTCCATATGACGATGGAGGTTCTGGCCAGGACTGGCAGAGTCTATCAGCGAAGAATCACGAGCATGAGGGCTTGAGGATCTACAAACAACGAGACCCGACTCAGAAGGATACTCAATCCCACTTGGACCAAGAGAGGGAAGAAAGGGTTCCCATGCCCCCATTGGATAAACCAATGGATCAATTGTTGAGACAAAGTCTCGAGAGGGAAAACATATGATCTAGATTATTTTCGTCATGAAATGAGATCGAAGATATAATAAAGAAATGCACAGAGATATCACATATATTCAATAATATAATAGAAATATATCAGAGATGCAACCATAAACACAGAGATACAGTAATACATGATTTCTATTAATGAAAGAAATGTACAGAGACTGTAAAAATACAGAGTGAAAGACTCGCTAGAATGGTGGCAGCTTATCTCTNAATATATCAGAGATGCAACCATAAACACAGAGATACAGTAATACATGATTTCTATTAATGAAAGAAATGTACAGAGACTGTAAAAATACAGAGTGAAAGACTCGCTAGAATGGTGGCAGCTTATCTCTAAGAAGAGATGTGACAGATACTCGCATTCGCATGAATATGATTATAATGAGGCTCTGAAGGAATTTTTAAAATAAACCGTAATTCCAAAAACCCTATACATCTAAAAACCTAACCCTAGGAGATGAAGCGCCAAAAGTCATGTGGGCCCCGTTTGGGTAAGTAAGTACATCAACTTCCCGGGGTCGTAACTTTTGCATATGATCTCCATTTTAGGCGTGTGATAGATCATTGGAAAGGTATCGTCAAGGAGATTAATTTTTGGGGCTCAATCATGCCTTTGACTATCATTGAGAACCTTGATCTTGAAAATCCTTCATTTGGGCCTTCAAAATTGCCCCAGAAGTTAAAACCTGCTAAAATTAGTAAATTGCCAAAATTGCCAGAAAATTGTTTTGAGCCAGTTGGAAAAGGTGGGTGGCCACCTGATATCCACCTTGATCAATCCTCCCTCCTTAGGAAGCAATGGTATCTATTGCATTGACTTCCCGGGAGAGAGGGAAAATCATTTGTTGGATCTTGGTGAGATGTTTGTATTGCTGGAGACGTCATGTTCCTTAGTGTGTGGAAGTTTGTCATGAACTTGTTGAAGCTGAGGCTGTTCAACAAGTCGAGCTACATGAGAGAAAGTTGTGCAGAAAGAATCTTTATGCTTTGTCGCAACCTTTTCAACCTACTTCTATTGGATAGAACGTGTAGGGGGCGAGGTTGTAGTGGTTGCAGTGTCCTTTTGTTCCCCTTTTGAAAAGATTGTGAAGAAGTTGAATTTTGTAGTATGAGATACTACCTTGTGAAATTTTTTAGGTGGAACAATATTGGAACTACCTTTGGTATTCTGTAGATATGACCCCCCAAAGTAATAATGACACTACGGGGTCGAGACTCATAAACAACATGGTGTCTCCACATATATGGTTGGGCCAAGAGAACATCACAGACATCTAGTGGGGCAACATCACATAATACCTCATCCTTGAAGGGTTGGATGCCGTATGACAATCGACAGTGTTGGTTAAAATGAAGATATCATCCTTACCGAAGCCACCCGATGTTTTATGGCTGCGGGTGTGGTGTTGTCGACAATCCCAATTGTTTCATGACCTCTATTGAGATGAGCTTCTTCTAGCTTCCGCTATCAACAATAAAATGAAGCGGGGTCCCCTCCACCCACATCTATGAATGAAAAAGACGTTCCCCCTCTTCAGGATTTGTTGGTTCTTCTGGTTGAATTGTTGCGGTCATGACAATAGAAGTGGGGTTTGCGTCAATGATCTGTCCTTTACCAATATTTTCAAAATCCGATTCTAAATCAGGGTTTGTCTCCTTGTCTTTGATCTCGACCACCAATGACTATTTTGAGCGACATTCATCGGTGTTGTGCCAGGGGATTTTGTGGAAATCACACCATTTTCCGGTGTCCTTCTTTGTCTTCCCGTGACCCTTCTTTTCCTGTGTCTTGGACTGGTTTTTAGGAGTCTGTTTGTTAGGGATGCCTTTGTCGTACTTTGGTTGTTGCAGATTTGCAGACTCAAATTCCCGTTTGTTTTGGTGCTTAAATTTATGCTCAATTTTAACAGCATATCGATAAGTAGCACCGAGTGATGAGATGTCCAGAAAATCCATTTCAGTCTGGATGTATCTGTGTAGAGCCCCACGGTATTTCAGAACCAAATGTCGCTCAGAGTCTTTGATACCCAACTTGGTGCACAAGGTATGGAAGTTATTGGTGAACTCCGAAACTTCTTGGCCCCTCTCTTTCTGCAGTGTGGTCCATCTCATGTACTGGTCCTCATAGTTTCCAACAAGGTAATACTATCCCTTTACTGCATCCACAAAAAAATCCCAAGTGGGATCGACCCCATATATTCCAGACTCCTCTGTGGAAATTTGCTCCCAGTAAGTTTC
>SNQJ01S0138708.1:0-25411 GCA_010110895.2 Picea sitchensis | reverse complement strand
GGCCATGGATGAAGAATTGGATAAAATAGAGAAAAATGACACTTGGGAATTGGTTCCAAGACCAAAGAATAAGAATGTGATCGACACAAAATGGGTTTTCAGAAATAAATTGAATGAAGATGGGCAAGTTACAAGGAACAAAGATAGATTGGTATGTAAAGGACATGCTCAGATTGAAGGAATCAACTTTGAAGAGACTTTTGCCCCAGTTGCCATAATGGAAGCAATTCGTTTGCTTTTAGCTTATGCATGCTCCAGAAATGTTAAAGTATATTAGATGGATGTAAAATCATCTTTTCTGAATGGGGAACTTGAAGAAGAAGTCTACATTGAACAACCAGAAGGATTTCAGTTGTCAGAGAACACAAATTATGTGTGTGAATTAAAAAAGGCCCTGTATGGTCTAAAACAGGCTCCCAGAGCATGGTACTCTAGACTGGATAAGTATCTGCAACAAGCAGGGTTCAGAAAAGGAAGTGCAGACAACAACCTCTACATCAAGGTAAGTCAAGGTAATATTTTATTAATTAAATTTTATGTTGATGATATTATTTTTGGTAGTGATGATGACAGGTTAATCCAGAACTTTGCAAACGATATGCAAAATGAATTTGAAATGTCGTTACTTGGAGAACTATCCTTCTTTCTGGGACTTCAGATACGTCAAAGCAATCAAGGAATTTTTATTTCTCAAACCAAGTATATTAGAGAAATATTGAAGAGGTTCGGAATGGAAGATTGCAAACCAGTTATCACTCCCATACAAACCAGTTGCAAGTTGAGCAAAGATGATGATTCAAAGTCTACAGATTAGAGGCAATACAGGTTCTATGATTGGAAACCTACTATATGTGATAGAATCCAAACCAGATGTAATGCAGGTAGTTGGACAAGTGGCACGATTTCAAGGAGCACCAAAGGAATCACATGTATTAGCAGTGAAGAGGATTTTCAGATATCTCAAAGAAACAAAAGAGTTTGGATTATGGTATCCAAAAGGAAAGGATCTATCACTAATTGCCTACACAGATGCAGATTGGGAAGGTTGTATTGATGACCGACGAAGCACCAGTGGAGTAGAGTTCTACTTGGGTGAGTGTTTAGTATCATGGCTAAGCAAGAAACAATCAACAGTATCTGTATCTACAGCCGAGGCAGAGTATATTGCAGCAACATCATGTTGTACAAAGGTACTTTGGATGAAACAAACTCTGATAGATATACAGGTTGAGTATGATGAACCCATTCCAATATATTGTGATAATACAAGTGCCATCGATATCTCGAAGAACTCGATGATTTACTCCAAGATGAAGCACATTCCAATCAAGTATCACTTTCTATGGGAGCAAGTTGTAGAAAAGAACATCAGAGTTGAGTATGTGGGCACAAAAGAACAAGTGACAGACATATTTACAAAACCACTTCCACAGGAAGCCTTTGAATATATTTGCCAAATACTTGGAGTTAATTCCACTCCAAAATGAATCTTTTTTGAATTCTTATCTTATATGTCTTAGATGTACACGAGGAAGCACCATAAGAGGACAGTTCAGTCAGGGGGAGAAACCCTAGATGGAAAGATACCTTTTCCATTGATGACAAAGGGGGAGAGATTTATCAGATGCAGATAAAAGAGGCATGGTTCTAGGGGGAGCATGAGTGATATGATTTCAGTATTGCATCAGAGTGTTTCCATCAATGCCAAAGGGGAAGATTGTTTATTAAGGTTGGTTGTCATTGATGTCAACCCTTGAAGAAACCCCCACAACACAGAGATTTGGGTAATGGAACCAAGATTGTTTTATGTAAATATGACTCATTATTGTCTTTTCATGGTTGATAAGAAGTAAATATGGATGAACTCCAAAGTGGCCCCCTTATGGTGAAATCCCTCACGGGAAGAAACTTTGCGGAGTAAGAGAACCCATGCTTAGTTGTGGAATAATGAGATGAAGGACAATGAATTTTTTAGGGAAACTATCCTATATGTATAGTGATTTTCTTTCCATTTTCGGTGGTATGTGGAACATCACATAACTCTTCACAGTTAGAGAGTTATGACCATGTGAAGTTGGAGAACCCAGGTTTGAGTAATGGACCCAAGTTTGTTTGATGGATAATGGTATTATTTTTTATATATTTGAAGGTAATACTATTATAGATGGATATTAAATTTCATTCCATTTCTAGTGGTATATGGAACGTCACATAAATTTTCATGGTTTGAGATTTATGGCCTTACGAAGTTGGAGGACCCTCTTATGTCATCTAGAAGCCCCAAAAGGTCAAAGTAGTCAAAGTGGTTTAAGAGATTTTAGAAGGTAAATAATCAAGTGAAGTGATGATTCTAATATAATTCAAAGTGAATACAAAATAAATTATTTAAATAATAAATTTAATGGAGAAATTATAAGTAGGTTAACCCTAAAATAAGAAAAATGGGCAAAGTGACCTAGAAGATGTTTTTAAGGAAGCTACTTGGAGAGTATAAATAAGAGGCAAGGCTCTCTAATTGTAATGACACTTGAGAATACTGAATACCTATAGGTCTATGAGGTAACCAAAGTATATATAATCCTAATTTCTAAGGAAAGTGAAGAAAAGAAGGTCGGAATTCAAGGAAGGATAAATTCTTTTGATGATGCTTTCTAAGGTATGTTTTTTTCAGGTCATCCCATCATTTTCAAAATAACTTTATTTATAGAATGATTCAGACTGTGAAATGTCTATTCCATTGAGGAAACATATCCAAGTATATTTGGTAAAAATTCATCTTGTGGGTTGTTGTATTTTTGGAGTTACACTCCGTGGAAAATAGGGTTTGTGGCTAGTCTTGAAACTAGTCAAAAACAGGTGTTTCGGGTAAAAACGTCATAACTTATTCGTAACAGATACAAATTTAATAATAAAAAATGTGTTGGTTCTAGTACAGTCTTTAGTATTATTTGTAACAGTTTCAAATCAATTCCAAAAATATTCCATGCGGGGCACGTTCTACAAGATTGCTCTCTAGAATAAGCCAGAATTCAACAAGGTGTGCCATTTTTTCCATAACTCCTTTTCCGAGAGGTTCCAAGTAGTGATACCTGGAGGAATTTCATAAAACACACTAAAGAACATTTTTTATCAGTTTCATATATTTATTCATCACATGTACAAAGTTATGATTATTTCAAGTTAGGGTTGTTGACTAATCCAAAACTAGTCTTGTGAGACTAAAGAAACGCTTGATGAAAATGTTAGTCATTTGTTGTTAAAGTTAAAGAAGGTTTGTAGGTATGTGATCATATACACTAGGTATATTACATAGTTACAAATCATATTTGGATAATGAAATTGATGAGGGATTTTGGTTGAGGTACAAGTTGGGTACATGGTTGGACAAGTAGTTGATGAGTTGGCACATACATGAGGTGTATAATTGATGATGTCGGTACATATTGATGAGTCATAGTTGATGAGTACTTGACACATGATTGGTACATACTTGGTACATAGTTGTTTGCACTTTTTTATGGTACATGTTGATTACATATTGTTTGGTACATGTTGGTGCATGGTTGATGCACTTGTTTATGGTACAGGTTGATTATAGGTTGAGGTACAGGTTGATGCATGGTTTAGGTTTATTGGTACATGTTTACAGAAGTATATCTCACAGTGATAGTGTGACAGTGGTTCTATAATTCTACTTCTACTTCAGGGCGGTTGGACGAGGCAAGGACATGCGGTTGTATCCACCTTCCAATTGTAGCCAGAGAACATAGGGGGTTGTAGCCTCCTTCTGGTTGTAGCTAGAGAATTTTGGAGTTGGAGATTCCCTCAAGTTGTAGCCTAAGAAACTAGGGGGTTGGAGCCTCCTTCCAGTTGCATCTAGAAAATAAAGGAAGTTGGTGCTTCCAATGAATGTAATTCTTCAAGACATATAAGATAAAATATTTTGTGTGGTTTTCTCCCAATTTGGGTTTCCACGTAAACCACTGGTGTACTGTGTATGTGTGTGATTGTTCATTTCTTATTTCTCATTATTGAATAATAATTCTACATTGATATAACACTTTTATTATTTGGAGAAAAAGGATTATAATTACGCTATTATTGATTCACCCCCCCTCTTAGTAATCCAACAGGACCCTCGTATGTCATCTAGAAGACCCAAAAGGTCAAAGTAGTCAAAGTGGTTTAAGAGATTTTAGAAGGTAAATAATAAAGTGAAGTTATGAGTGTACTATAATTCAAAGTGAGTACAAAATATATTATTTAAATAATAAATTTAATGTAGAAATTAGAAGTGGGTTAACCCTAAAATAAGGAAAGTGGGCAAAGTGACCTAGAAGTTGTTTTTAAGGAAGCTACTTGGAGAGTATAAGTAAGAGGCAAGGCTCTCTCATTTTACATCACACTTGAGAACACTGAATATCAATAGGTTACTGAAGTAACTAAAGGATATCTAAGCCTAATTTCARAGGGAAGGTGAAGAAAATAAGGCTGGAATTCAAGGGAGGATAAATTATTTTGTTGATGCTTTCTAAGGTATGATATTTACATGTGATCTCACCATTTTTGAAATAATTGTTTTTATATAATGATTCAGACCGTGAAATGGATAGGACATTTATGAAACATATGCAAGTATATATGGTAAAAATTTCAGATTGTAGGTCGTTGTATTTTTGGAGTTACACTCCGTGGAAAATAGGGTTTGTGGCTAGTCTTGAAACTAGTCTAAAACATGTGTTTCGGGTAAAAACATCATAACTTCTTCATAATAGATCCAAATTAAGTAAGAAAAAATGCGTTGGTTAGATTACATTCTTCAGTATTATTTTTAACATTTTCATATCCATTCAAAAAATATTCCATGTGGGGCACACTCTATAAGGTCGCTCTCTAGAATAAGACATAATTCAACAAGGTATGTCATTTTTGCTATAACTCCTTTTTCGAGAGGTTACAAGTAGTGAAACCTGGAGGAATTTCATAAAACAAACTGAAGACATTTGTGTTCTATTTTTAGATCTTTATTCATTACAGGTACATAGTTATGATTATTTCAAGTTAGGGTTGTTGACTAATCCTAAACTAGTCATGTGAGACTAAAGAAAAGTTTGATGAAAATGCTAGTCCCTTGTTGTGAAAGTTAAAGAAGGTTTGTAGGTATGCGGTCATATACACCAGGTCTATTACAGATTTACAAATCATATTTGGATGATGAAATTGATGAGAACTTTTGGTTAAGGTACATGTTGGGTACATGGTAGAGACAAGTAGATGATGAGTTGGCACATACATGAGGTGTATAGTTGATGATGTTGGTACATATTGATGAGTAGTTGAAAAATTATTAGAACATACTTGGTACATGGTTGGATGCACTTGTTTATGGTACATGTTGATTACAGGTTTTTGCTACAGGTTGGTGCATGGTTGATGCACTTGTTTATGGTATAGGTTGATTACAGGTTGAGGTACAGGTTGATGCATGGTTCAGGTTTATTGGTATAGGTTTGCAATGATATATATCACAGTGATAGTTTGACAGTGGTTCCATCAATCTATTGTTAATGTTTATTCCATTATTATAGTTCTTTGCATTTCAATAAATAATAGAAACATAAGAACAAGATCACTGAGAAATACACATTCATAAGAGACACAACATTTATCCTGGGAAACCTTCTAGGGGAAGAAAACCCAGCAAAACTTCCTTAATATAGATAGCCAATACAATGCCAAGAGATCTCTATGATAAAACAGAAAGTCCTCTACAAGATATGCGCCACTCTCTCTCCTTTGCCAGTAACAGATCAGAACTTGTCTGTCAAACTGAGCAAGTGAGTTATGTTCAAATGAGGTGCTAGCCTCCTTTATTTATACAAGTTCTGGCACGTGTGAGGTGTCTTTTCACTGGCTGGGAAGACTTCTCAATTTAGGTGGGTAAACCCACCTTTATTATATTTTTGGATCTCTTAATTAACTGTTGGGGCCGACTTCTTATTCTGCCTATTACAATTGTCTTTTGACCAATCCGCAAAAGGGGATTTGGTCCTATTACAATATCCGACATGATCAATCCACAATGGGGATTGATCCTATGAATAAAATATCACAACAGATAAATATCAATAATAATAAGAATACTCTTTGCAGTTACATTATTTCAACACTCCCCTGGCACAAGAGGGGTATTCTTCAGCAACATCATGCGAGATGGACCAACATCATCAACAACATCGGGTGATGTATCATCAATATCATCTTAGTGGCATTATCTATAAATCATTGGAATTTTTCTTCATTGGCAGCATCGTCATTCTTGAGAAGAATGCTATCATCATCTACATCAATATGTATCAGTATAAAAATGATACCTCATGGCCTCCACAACACTAGGTTGGCCCATCATAGTACTAGAATGGCTCTATGTCACAGTTGTTAAGATGGTAGATCAGTGCAAGTCACATGTGCTTTATGTGTCAACAATAACTAAGGTCGGAAAGCAAGGTATACATCATCTTTCTTTATGTCTAACAACTAGGTCAGAAGAAGGAACACATAATCTTGCTTTTACCTCTAACAACTAGGTCGAGTAAGGAACCATCTTGCTTCACGTCTAATAGTGAGATGGAAAAGAAGAACTACATCATCTTTCTTCGATCCTAACGATTGAGTTAGAAACAGGAATCATCTTGTACATCTATGAGGGAGGTCAGGAAGTGTTGGGATATTTAGACACTTAGGGAGTTAGTTAAGATCTACTTTGATCACAATATGTCGTTAGGTAAAAGTGTTCTTTTAGTATGCATTAGTATGCATTTTGTAGTTAGAAATCCGATGGTCCGCGATATGTTCCCGACATAGAGGTGTCGTGATCATACTCTCCTGATCTTAACGACCATTGATTCATGGTTTGACACCCGATTGGTCCATGATCTCTATTTAAAGAAGATGGAGGGGTCATTTTGCGATGATCGATTTTGAGAAACTCTCTTGTAAATCACTTTCTGTAATCTTTCTTTGCATTAATAACTACTCCAAGTGGTGGCGTTGGTTGGTACATGGATGATTTTTCCCTGTAGGGGTTTTACCAGATGAAAACATTGGTGTGTTGATATTGATCTGGTTATGTGAGTGGATTGCGAAGGTGTTCATCCTGTATGTAAGGAATACATGTGTTGTCAAACATGGTATCGAAACCTGTTTGAAGACCCACTCCCATTGCCGGTCAGGTCGTTAAATGAGTTTCTTAATCTCCATTTTCTATCATTTCCATTTTTATGGGCTGAAGGGACTATTCCATTACATCCGGGCACTCTCATTTCATTGGGTACTTTTCGTTTCACTCGAAAGGATTTCCCTTTACCAAGATATAAACATTGGTGATCGAGGTATAAAGTTTGAATACACATGTTTTTAAGCGTTTTTTGCAAAAGTTTTGATTTTATTTCGGTTTGTATTTTTTATTTCGGGTTGCTACTCTTTTGAATATCGCATTATTCTCTTTTCTCCGTGCCTTGTGCGATATCGGGAAAATAAAAACAAATAGAAAGAATACCTTAGGTAAGCTAACGAGATCTAACCCTTATTGTCATTGAGAAGCGAAATGTTTTCTTATTGTGTGAAAAGAGTTTTTGGAGCATGCTCTCCAAAGTACGTCTTCCACAACAACAAAACAACCTAATCCATAGACATGCAATATGTTTAATTCGTTAAAACAATGGTTCAAATCTCATCCTAAATCCATCAAATATCAAAATTATAAAATATAGTGATCCCCACTTCTCTTCATAAAGTGGGTCACTTCATAAAGTAACACACTATCCCGTGGTTATTTGGTTACCGTTTATGCTTTTTTAAAGGGGCATAACTCTCACGCTCGGAAGTGCATTTTTCGATGTGCCATTTTTTTAAAACCACACAACTTTTCGATATATTTCCATCCATATCATTAGTTTCAGTTTTAAATCCACATTATCTGTATATTTAATATGGATTCTACAAGTCTTGTCATGCTTACCAACAACAACTACTTCCAATGGAGATCCCATATGGAAGATTGATTAAGAAGTAAAGGCTTGTACGGTATTACCTTGGGAAAGAAAGTAGCGATGATGATAAGAAAGACATATGGGATAATATGAATGACAAAGCACATGGATAGTGGAATGTCCATCTCTCTCGATCTAAGGTACCACCTTCAAGGAATTGATGACCGGTAGCTTGGGATAAGATTGAATCTGTGTTTGGGAAGCTCAATATTATTCGAGCACAACAGTTAGAAAATCAAATACTGACCTTGAGTCCAAGTGATTTTTTCTTTCCTTGGAGACTATCTATCTAAGTTTAAAACACTCATAATTTTTATGTGAAGAATGTAAGATATTAATGAAGGAAGAGAGTTGCATATATCTTATTCTTTCTAAGCTAGGTAGTGCATATTTTGTGTTTTTGTATCTACCTTTTTATGCCATGAAAGAGGCTTTAGTGAAAGCTTATGTAGAACCCACTCTTGAGTCATTTTGTACTTTTTTTATTAAAGGAAGATAAGATTGTACAACTTGGAGTGATCAACGCTGCGGGTACCTCAAACAAAACATAGTTCCCAGTAGAAAGATAAACCTAAGTATCCCAGAAGCAACATCCTCTCTACAACAACAAACAACCTAAGGCTGCAAACCCACTCAAATGGCTTGACTCCTAATGGTGATGAGGATAAAAATAAAGAAGTAAGAATACTAACCGGACATTTGCAACTTTTGTATCAAAGATGTTAAGAACAAACATCAATATAGCAGAAAAACCTCAGGAAAAATTACTCAACGCCTTGAAAAGAGATAATTTAGGATAATAAGCCTCTTGAGGGGGGAAACCTCTTTACACCCACTTAAATGTTCAAGTACAAGATGATTCAAAGTAGAAATGGCTCCTTGGTATATAGGAGACTAGGAGGTTCTGTGGCCTAAAGCCGACATAAATAAAACAACATTTACTAATCTAAATTACAACTAATGGCCTAAAGCCGACATAAATAAAATAACATTACTAATCTAATATGCCCCAATTAAGTGGTAATGAGCCAATAATGGGGCTTAACATGCCCCTCCCAGCAGAGACAAGTGTTGTTCGCAACACTTGAGTAACTCTGAATATACGTATGAACTCATCTTCAAGTGGAATCTTGTTGGGTAGCTTCCTCCATTTGACAGAGTACTCCGGGAAATGGATCTATTCCTTAGATGGCCAGGTGCTGTCGGTGTTGTTGGGGCTCCAATATGAATTTAACTTCCTCGTCAAGTTCACAGCAATATAAGTGCAGTGGGATCTTAGCTATAACCTTCTTTAGAAACATGGAAAACTGGGTGTGTTCGTGAAGATGCAGGCAGCTCAATTTGTATGCCATAGTACAATTTTTGCAACACCTTATAGGGCCATGTAGTACTTTGGTGATAATTTATTATCCTTCTTGAAAGCGTTGCTTGAGGACATCTGTTGTTTGTGTATGGTTGTAGTCTTAAAATACCCAATCCCCTACTTCAAAACTTCTTTCCTTTCTGATGTTGATCTGCTTGTTGTTTCATGCGATTCTGTGCCGCTGGTTAGGTTGTCCTTTAAAGATTTGGAGAATTTGTTGTTGATTCTCGATGTGATCTTCTTTGCTTGAACTAGATTTTTTATTTTTAGAAGAAGTGATGGAAGGAGGGTGAGTATCCATAAAGTGCCATAAATGGTGTCATTTTGTTGCGATTAATGAAAGGAAGTGTTATACCACCATTACATAGGGGTAACCATTTGAACCATTGTGTTTGTTTATCAGAGACAAAACAACAAAAAGGTATCCTTCAGACATTTGTTCACTATCTCAGTTTGTCCATCCGGATTGAGGATGATAGGATGAACTATGAGCCAATTGAGTACCAAACAAGAAAATAGTGCTCCAAAAATGTCTAGTGAATGGGATCTCTGTCACTTACAATAATCTTTGGGCTACCATGTAGCTTTTGAACTGTCTCCATGAATGCGGTGAAAGCTGTACTAGCTTTGAAGGGATGAGATGAATTACGAAAGTGTGCATACTTGGTCGATCTATCAACAATCACCATGATGACACTCTTTCCTTAGGACTTTGGTAACCCTGTGATTAAATCCCATGGAAACCTCCTCCCAGTGCTGACTTGGGATGGATAATGGATTTGTAAAGACCTGGGTGCTTAATTGTTTCCACCTTATTTTGTTGTAAACCCACATTCACGCCACAAACCTTTGAACATTGGTTGCAGGCCATCCCCAAAAAAAATCCTTCTTGACTTTATGGTAGGTTTTCAAAATCCCAGTGCCCTCCTACTGGAAGTGTGCAATTCAATAGTACCTTTTGTTTGGTTAGGGAGTTCTTACATAAATATATAAGCGATCTTTGTACCATAGTGAATCATTTTCCATGTAAATGTATACGATGCATTGGAATCCTGGCTGCAACCTTTGAATGAGGAGTCCACACTTTTCATCATTTTTTCCATTCATCCCTTGCTTCTATTATCCAATCGGGTTGGATGATCGAGATAGCTTACAAAGAGACCTCAACATCTTCATCCTTTCTTGAGAGTGCATATGCCACAACATTTTGCTTCAACTTTTTATATGTGATTTCAAAATCCTTAGTCCAATATCTTAGTTTACCATTTTTGTTGTTCTTAGAGATAGTCTTTGTTCAAGAAGTATTTAAGACTATCATGATCTGTTTTGATTGTGAAGTGCCTACCAATTAGGTAAGGACGCGCCATTTTCAATGCATGTAGTATTGCCATCATTTTCCTTCTCATAAATGGGTTTGTGTAAAGTCCCTTCCTTGGTGGTCGACTTTCAAAGCAGGGCCTTCCTTCTTGCATTAGGACAACACCAATTCCATTTCCAGGCATCACATTCCACAATAAAGGTTTTGTGAAGTGCAGATTGATTCAAGACAGGGTATTACACTATGCATACTCTTTTAAGTTGTTCAAAAGCTTTGGTGCCTCTGGAGTCAGTAAATCCTTCTTAGTTAGTGCCGTTAAAGGTGCTGCTATTCTTCCATAGTTCGAACAAGCTTGCGGTAGTAACCTGTCAAACCAAAATCCTCTAAGATTTTTTAATGTTTTTGGAATCGTCAATCCATCATGGCCTTAATCTTGGTTAGGGTCTACCTTGACACCTTCATGAGATACAATATGACCCAAATGCTCTACCTCTTTTACCCAAAGAAACATTTGGATGGTTTAGCATATAGTTGTTGCTCCTTTAGTGGTTGTAGCACCTTGTCAACATGTTGCACATGATCCTTCCAAGATTTGCTATAGATTAGTATATCATCAAAATACTAACACAAATGTTCGAAGGAAGGGATTGAAAATGGAATTCATCAACCCTTGGAATGTGGAGGATGCATTTGTAAGACCAAAGGCATGACCAAAATTCATAATGGCCTTCATGAGTTCGGAGATGCTGTTTTGGGATATCTTCTTCCCTTCATTCTGATCTTGATGATACCAGAACGGAGATCAATTTTGTGAAATAGATTGCTCCATGTAGTTCATCTAACAATTCATCAATCGAGAATGGGAACTTATCTTTAATAGTGATCTTGTTGAGCTCACTATTAAAGATAAGTTTTCCCATTCCCGTCATTGATGCCCCTTTTTTATTGAATACCATTACCACTGTGGTGCAGAGTAAGAACTTTGGCTAGGTCTAATAATCAGCCTCTAACATTTCTTCAACCATGCGCTCAATTTCCTCTTCGAGCATAAGGGTATCTGTATGGCGTGTTGTTAGGAGGAACACTCCCAGGAGTTAGGAGAATTTCATGATCATGATTCCGGTTGGGTGGGAGACAACTTTAGAGATGTCTTCAGTACTGGAATGTATCAATGATCCTTTGGAGATGTGAGGAATAGATGTCTTAGATGTTTGAACATCTGAGTAATGAGCATAGTTGATACGTAATGCCTTGATGCCCCTTTTTCAATAATTTTTGTCGTAATGGATTTAAGAGCTTATCACCTTACGGGCTTCCACAGTACCTCTCAACTCAATTTCTTTTCCCTTCCGATAAAAAGAAATTTCATGAAAAGTTCTTGAAAATTAAGAAACCACTGTTCTAATGATTGTAACCATTTAGTTCCTATTACAACATCTGCACCACCCATGGTATAGAAATCATTGGACCCTATTCGTTACATATTATTCCCCATGGTAAGATTGATCTTATTGCATTTTCCTGAGCAATTGATAGTTCCCTCCATCTGCAATCATTACTTGAAACTCTGGTAGCTAGATGTAAAAGCAATTGAGATCTTTTAGCTGTTGCTATGGTGAATGAAATTATAGTACTTCGAATCAATTAGGACTATTACCTTTTTCTTTTTGGTATATGATCTTGAGGGGTTTGGCCAGTGCTAATTCAATTGTCATTGCACAATATGCGTGGAGATGCAAGCTCTTGAGACGAGAAATTGCTTCTCGTTTTTCATCTTGAGATGGTTCTTGTTCTTCTTCTTCTTCTTCTTCACAATCTATGTAGAATAATTTCTTCTCACCACACTTATGTCCCTTCGCGTACTTGTTGTCACAATTAAAGCATAAACCTTTTTCTTTTCTTTCCTCAATTGTTGAGATGTCAACCTTGTAGGTTGAGGGTGTTTTAGGAGAAGAACATTGTTCTCTCTATATGTTAGGATGAGTCCTTCTAGTAGCCATAGCCATATTTTTACTTTCAACATTTTCTTATACCTTAAATGCATTCTCCAATGATTTGGGTTCCCAAAGGCAAACCTCATGTTGAATGTTATCCTTTAAAGTTCTATGAATACATCAATCAGTGCTCATCAAAGGAATATCAGGGTTACCTTTATATTCAATCTTTGGGAAGTTCTCAATGTGCTCGGTAACTGAACCCTTTGCTTGAGATTTATCAATTGGCTAAGAAGGTATTGCTCCTTGTATCCTCATAGTGTGATATCATTTCTTCAGGTGAAAATTGTCCAAGTGACAAGTGATTTCTTGAGAACAAAGCCAATGATACTAAACAAATTGATTAGGTTCTAAATATAAAGAAGCAATTTGTACCTTTGTGTATGTGGCACACTATGGAGATCAAAAGAAATTATACTCCATCTGAGTATCCTCCTTGATTGGGTCCTTGCCATCAAACTTCCTCATAATAGATCTTAGGAACATGGTTGGTCTTCAACCCAAAGGATTGGATTTTCTCCATTCTTGATTCACCTTACGTGTGTCCTCATCATGAATTTCATGGGATGCATTTTTCACTTTCGGGTGTCTTCTCTATTACGAAATTTTCCAATACTTCCATGATATCCTCTTTAAAACCATCCATCTTTGCCTCCGGCTTGGCTTCCATCTCTTGTAGTTCATCTTTGTTACTATCTTCTTTTCTAAATCATTTATGTCCCTACTTGTTTCTTCACCTTCATCAAGAGTCAAGTAGAGGAGGTTGTCTGGAGGCTTATTTGGTGTAGAAGTTCCCTTTTTAACAGGTGGCATGTTGGCCAAGTATCCTTGTGAACCTTGATTTTGAGGTGGGATTTACGCTGAACCAATATTTCAGCTGTTAGTATCTCCCAATTTTTGGCCCTTAAGATTGTGAAACTTTTTTATCTTATGTATTTCTCGATATTTCTTCTCTTGCGAAATGCCATAGGTCTGATCAAGTGGATGTGCCAAGTGTGATTTATGGTAACTTCCCCACAACTTGCCGATTTTGTCCTTTCGAGGGAGATCTCACTTGTATAGTGTGCCCGCACAAAATAGTGATATAAAATTCTGAAACTTCCACCCAAAATACTACAGGCTATCCACGATCCAATGAAACAATTCCCATTCAATTTGGATGTTCTACGAAGAAGTTATGATGGTTTTACTTGGAACACCTTCTTGAGACTAGTCAATAGAGACTAGTCAGATACCCTATCTTACCGAGGGTGTATCTACAAATTTAAAGATTGACCAGAATCTGAAATTTTTACCACAGGATAAAATACTAATTTTTGTGAAATTTTCTCACGGAGTTCAGGGTCTGAAACGTTATAGAAAAGTTGTTATGAAAAAATTCTACAATGACTCATTTCAGGATGATTCTGAAACCCTCTTGTGCAATTTGTATCCTCACGAAATTATAAGGCCTCAATAGTTGAATTTTTAACCCAAATTACCTTGATCTATCTTCTAAATACCCTTTAAGCCGTTCCTCATGAAACGTTGTGAAAAACAGTTATAGCGAAAATGCCGATGTCTCCAGATGTAGCAGCGAAACCCCAAGACCTTAATTTCTGATACCATATGTTAGAACCAAACATCAATTGTATAGCATAGAAAAACCTCTCCCAGGAAAAGTACTCAAGCATGCCCAAGAAAAGAGATAATTTCAGATAATCCTCTTCAGGGAGACCTCAACTACCCCACTTAAATGTTCAAATTACAAGATGATTCAAAATAGAAAATGTCTCCTTGGTATATATAGGAGACTAGAGTTTGGCCTAAAAGCGACATAAATAAAATAACATTACTAATCTAGAGAATTAAAACTAATGGCCTAAAGCAGACATAAATAAAAATAACATTACTAATCTAATATGCCCCAATTAATTGGTAATGAGCCAATGTGGGGCATTAACAAAGATGGTCATGATGAGTCAAATGTTTCAAGAAGATAGCTTTGGAAACAACGATGAAGAAGCACAACATCATTATTGATTCTTCTTCTTATTCTTCTTCTCATGGACATGCACTTTCTGCTTCTAGCTTTTCCTTCAATACAACTTCTACTACTACTTCTTCTTCTGATGGGTGGCTTGATTGAGGGAGCATCTTATCATATGGCTAAGGATAAAGCCATATTTTCTTCTCTAAATAAGATGTAACACCAAGGAAATATTGTTTGGTGATGATAGATATCTTAGTGTTGTAGGATCTGGAGTAATTCAGGTGAACAATAATGGTCATTTCAATGATGTATTATGTGTTCAAATCTTTCTTGTAACCTTCTATCAGTATATCAAATCACTCATTCGGTGAAAGGGTAAAACTATGGGTTTTCACCTTACAAGTTGTAATCGAGGATTTAAAAGATCATAAACATGTTCTTGTAACTGGAATCGTTGATGATATTACTAGGTTGGTACAAGTTTGACAACTTTGGGTCATCGGCTTTTCATCAGTTTTGTTGCTCATAGTGATGACTTGAGCAAACTTTTGGCATGAAGGTTTGGTCATCTAAACTATCACTCATTGCAATAACTATGTAATCAGCGGATGGTGGTGATCTCCTCTTGTTTCATGCAGAGATGGTGTTTGTGCCGGTTGTGTTCTCAGCAAACATCATCAGGACAACTGACAAACGTGCCTCTTGGCATACCTCGGGTCCTTTGCATCTTGTTCCACCGGTGATTTGTGTGGTCCACTTTCTTCTCCTTATTTTTAAGGTGCAAGTATTTCTTAACTTTCATTATTGATGACTTTTTCCAGACATACTTGGGTTTACTTCTTAAAACTCAAGAGTGAAGTTTTTATTGAGTTTTTGGCCTACAAGGCCCTTGTGAAAAGCAATCCTCGGACATCAAATTCAAGGTTAAGAGCAGAGAATGGAAGTGAATATGTGAACAATAATTTTACAAGTTCTTGCACTACGAAGTCAAATGCAACACACTATTCCATATACACCACAATGAAATGGTGTTGCTAAAAGAAGCGCACATTAAAAGAAATGGCTAATTATTGATCAAATCTAAGGGATTAAGTCTGAAATATTGGGTGGAAGAAATCAGTACAGAATTATATAGTTAATCTCACTCCCACAAAGGCTCATAAATATACAACACCCCGAGAAAGAAGCTTGGACTAAAATTAAACCGGATGTAAGTCACTTCCGTGTATTTGTGAGTATAGCATGGGCTCACATTCACGATGAGAAAAGGAAAATTGTAGCCTAAAAGTGAGAAGTGTATATTTATTTGGTTATTACGAAGATGTCAAAGGTTACATAGAATTCTCCAACCACATTGTAATGAGTATTCTTGAAGAGATGTTAAATTTGATAATCTCTTGACTGCGAGCCTAATTTAGCGGTTATGCCTTCTTCGACTTGCAAGCCATCTTCGACACTTGTGCCTTCTTCTATTCCTATTAGTTCTTTTTTTAGATGATGAAAGTGAGGATGAAAATCCACCTCAGCTTGTTGGCATTCCTCCAGATGAGTCCTTTGAGCATGAACAAGCACCGGTTCCACCACTTCCTGAATGGGTCTGTTCAACACGAGAAGCATCTGGTGATATTTTTGGTGATCCTTTAGATCAGTGTCATACACATTCATTTTTTTTCAGCGAGCCTCTTCTCTTTTTTGGCTCAAGTTTGAAACTCATGATCCACAGACATTTCCAGAAGCTTGAGGTCATCCAGTTGGGATACAACAATGAATGAAGAGTATGGATTCTTTAATGGAAAACGATACTTGGGATCTTCAACCCTTACCTCCAAAAGGAAAAAACTGCGTTAGATACAAATGGGTATACCCGAACTGGTATGCATCGGAAGTGTTGAAAGACACAAGGCTCAGTGGTTGCCAAGAAGGATTTTCCCAAGTTGAAGGCATTGACTATAATGAAACATTATCTACTAGCCAAATGAATTCCATCCACCTTGTTCTTTCCTTATTAGCCTCACATAAATGGGAGGTCCATGGATGGATATTAAAATCACCTTCTTGCATGGTGATTTGAAAGAATAAATATACATGGAACAACCTCACAGTTGTGTCGAGAATGACTCTAGCCTTGTTTGTGTATCAAAAGAAATCCCTTTATGGTCTCAAGCAAGCTCCACGAGCTTGGTATGCCAAAATGGATAGCTTTCTTGTGGACAATGGATTCTCTAGATTGCGTTTTCTGATCCTAATGTCTATACCAAGAAAGTGGGAAGCCATCTCATCATCCTTGTCCTTTATGTTGATATTATATCATACTTGGTAGTGACTCAAAACTTTTAAACCATGTGAAATAACCTTAAGAAGAAATTTGAAATGGCGGACTTAGGCTTTTTGCACTATATCCTTGGCCTCAAGTTTTGCAAACTAATGAGGGAATTTTTTCTTTCCCAGTCTAAATATTCTTGTGACCAATGGCGTTGCTTTCACATGGCTGATTGTAAATGAGCCCCTTCTCCCTTCCATTCTATATTCAAACTTGTTTCCACCTATATTGCACCCAAACTAGATGACATTTTGTACCTTTGGTTAGTTGGTAGCCTCTTATACTTGACTCATACTCGTCCCTGATCTTTTCCTTTGTTGTTGGTCTTGTTGCCGATATGTAGAAAACACCCATGAAATCCATTGGAAAGCAACTAAAAGGATACTTTTCTATGTTCGTGAATGCTTGTTACTGGTTTTGGGATACATTACAGTTCGGGGGGACTCCTTATTGGTTAGTTTCAGCGATTCAGATTTGGTTGGTGACCCCAATGATTGGAGATCATGGGTTATGTTTTCAGCCTTGGTGAAGGACCTGTCACTTGGGCCTAAAATAAACAATTATCTATTGCTATTTCTTCAACATAAATAGAGTACCAAGTAGCGGTTAATGCAAATCAGGAAGCCATGTGGCTTCGATAGATCCTTTCGGAGTTTGGATTTGTACCATCATCCGACCAACCTTTGGTGTGACAATCAAAGTGCCATCAAGCTTCCTTGAAAGACCAGTTCAACATCGGTAGAAACACATTGAGATACACATTAAATTCATCATGAAGCTCATTCATGATCAAGTTATTGAAGTGCTCTTTTCCCCTACAAAGATCAAGTTGAACATTTTTCACAAAATTTCTTCTGAAGCAAAGTTTTCCAAACGATCTATGTTAGGAGTTCAAGAAGTTGTCGTGGGGGATGACTCTAATGCCTCCTTCCTTCTCCTATTGTTTCATTATTGGAAATACTTCAATCCTATCCCCAGTTGTTCTTAAAGGGGATGTTGGATATTTAGACACTTAGGAGTTAGTTAAGATCTACTTAGACCTAATGTAATACCGTTAGGTAAAAGTGTGTTTCTTTAGTATGCATTAGTATGCATTTGTAGTTAGAAATCGGTGATCGCGATATATTCCCAACATAGAGGTGATCAATGGTTCATACTCTCCTCGATCTTAACGACCATTGATACGTGGTTAACACACGATTGGTCCATGATCTCCTTTAAAGAGCATGGAGGGGTCATTTTCCGATGATAGATTGTGATAAAACTCTCTCTTGCAAAATCTCTTTGTAATCTTTTTCTTTACATAAATAATAATGCTCAAGTGGGCTGCGCGTTGGTTGGAAGTGTGGATGTTTCCAGGGGATTTTACCACAATGGCTGTCGGTGTTGATCTTTGATCTGGTTATGTAGTGGTTATTGAGGTGTTCATCCTACGGTGGAGTGCCAGTGTCAATGAACAGAAGCAAGGAACACACATCATCTTGCTAGATCTAACCCGGTCAGGAGTCGGGAAGCAAGGAATCATCTTTCTTACGTCTAACAATGAGGGTTAGAAGCAAGGAACACACACATCATCTTGATTTACATATAACAACGAGGTCGAGGAAGCAAGGAATCATCTTGCTTTATGTCACAAAAATCAGGTTAAGTAAAGGAACACACATCATCTTGCTACGTCTAACAACGGTCAGAAGCAAGGAATCATCTTGCTTTATGTCCTACAACGAGGTCGCCAACCAAGGAACATATATACTCCCCCTTTCGAGGAGGGTCCTTTCGGACTATACCAAACATCTCGAAAGTGTTCAAACTTTACGAGATAGGGTTGAAAGGTAAACACATCAGCAACGCACGATTCAATACATTGCTTTGTATACGGGAGCTTCAAAGACTCCCTCTGCACCATCATCATGGATGTAATGATAGAAATCTCTATATGTGCTTCGACGTGTCATGGAATATAGGATTCTCTATCATCTTTATGCAACTCTGAGTTTGTCACATGGGATCATGGTTGCTTCCATCTCTAAAGGTCAAATAGACCCGGTTAACAACTTTTGAGAAACCATATAGCTTCGCAGCTAGCGAACATCGACAATGTACTTTACTTCTGCTATATTATTAGAGAGCAATACTGGATTGCTTCCCTACTCTGCCACAAAATCATGGATGATCCCAAACTAAAAAAAACATCATGAAGTGCTTGCATCATGGCAGCCCTGCAATCTGTAGATGGTGTATCCACACAATGTGAAGTGATCTCCATCATAGCTTGAGACCATAATCTATCCTTACCTTTAAGGTTACCTCATCACATGTTTTGCAACCACTAGATGAACGTATGGGCTCTGGCCGACTCAAGGTGTTCATGGAAAAACAAATATCCTAATGCGGTGTTTTCCGTTGCATTAGTTATCCAATAATATGTTTGTACAGTGTGGCATCAATCAAATCTGGCAATTATCGACCAACGGCTTCAGCTTTGCTTCCATGGGTGTATTCATGGGTTTGCATTCCAGCATGTCGAATCTCTTTAAGATATTGATGGCCACTTCCCTTGGTTAAGGAAGATCCTCTGGACTTCATATAACTTCAAGACCCTAGAAATAATGCATTAGGCCAAGGTATTTCATTTTCAAATTCAGAGAGGCAGTCTCCTTTTACATTCAACAATGAGCTTTTTTTCTCGGTTAAAGAAGAAGTCATCCACATATAGCGATGTATTATTGGCTCATTATCCATAATTTTGAAGTAAATTTAGAATTACGCTTTACTCTTGGTAAAGACTAAGCTTGTCAAGCTGCCTATACAGCATGACTCTAGGAGCTTGTTTCAATCTATTATAAAGGCTTTCTTCAATCTGCACATGAGACTTCTTGTCTTCAACCTCAAATCCTTGAGGTTTCTCTATATACACTTCACTCTTCGATGACACCACATTTAGGAGAAGTTGTCTTCAAGTCCATCGGTACCTTCCACTCATCTTAGATGCAAAGAGCTATGATGGTCCTGATTGGGGGTAATATCTGGACACAAGAGCGAATGTCTCTTCATCAATGCGCTCCTTTTGGGGAAAAGCCACGAGAGTGACAAATATTTGCTTTATATTTCCTCAATACTTCCATCAACAACATGTTTATTTTGAAGAGCCATTTTGATGATACCACATCCTTAATTTTTTTGGTGGGAACTATTTCCCTTACATTTGTTCTTTATTATGGATTGGTATTCCTGCGTCATGGCATCTGCCCATTCCTTCTTTTGAATGGCTTTCTTCAAAGCGGGGTAGGCTCCTCATCTAGGATATCACACATCAAATACATTATGGCGGAGAATGGCTTTGGTCTGTCTTGAGGTTCATACGGAACACCATACTTATCTCCATCTTGAATAGAAGCTCTCTTGCCAAAGCAGGCTTTCTTTTAAGGGAAGTCATAGCTTCCCATGATGAGGAGGTTCTTGAACTTCTATTTTATCATGATCTTCAAAGGTTTCCCTCCTTCAGGGAAGTTACAACTTCCCTCAGTTCTGCTTGACTCACAGGAACTTCCCTCACAGTCTGGCGTAATCCTAGGAATTACTAGTTCCTCTTCATATACTTCTTCAAGATGACATCTTCTTGATTTCTTAAATGATGCTTCTTCATCAAAAGTCCGCGTCCACTGTTGATCTCAATGTGGCGATTGTTGTTTGGTATATAGACCCCGAAGGCCTTGGAGACCTCACGATTATCCCACAAATATTCCCCTTCTTTCGGAGGGTTCCAACTTGTTTATCTTCTCTTTCGAAATGTATGAAGACTAGGCAGCCAAATATTTTGACATGGATGAAGCACCTATGGCTTCTTTCTGGTGAACTTATCTCTTAAAGGGTCTTGAACCCAAGTGGCTATGGGATGTCGGTTACGCACATAAATGGTAGCATTGTTATACGCCCATAAGCACATAGGAAGATCTTGATCATGGATCATAGTCTTCACAGCTTCCATAATTGTTCTGTTCTTCCTTTCAGCTACACACCATTTTGTTGTTGAGGATTATAGGGAGTAGTGAGTTCCCTCTTGATCCCAACATCCTAGAAGTTCCTTGAACTCTTTGAGGGTATATTCTTCTCCAGTATCTTACACGAGAATTATCTTAATATTCCTTTCATAAAGATTCTCTATCAAAGGGCTTTTAGAGATTCCTTGAATTTGTTGGAATACTTCATCTTTAGATTTCAAGAAATATATATCTAGGTCTTGTGAGAATAGTCATCAATGAAGGACACATAGTATACCTTTTCGCTAATGGAGGGATGATGGATTAGATTTTACATTTGAGTGAATGAGTTCCAGTACTCTTTATGCTTTGTTGACCCTCTTTGGAAAAGGGTTCTTGATATTCTTCCCTTGTGCACATCCATGGAATATTCCTTCCTGATCACCCTTGAGTTTGTAGTAGCCTGTGAAGCTTTGCATATGTATGGTAGTGCTGCCTTGTAGTTGATGTGGGCCAATATTCTGTACCCAAAGTTCACATGAGTTTTCAATGGCATGGGTCATGGCAGTCTACGGGTGACCCTTTAGCTTATATAAGCCATTTCTTGGCTTCATTTCCAATGAAAAGAAATTCATTTATGGTTCCTCCTCTAGCCCACATAAGAACTTCTCCATCTATAAAAGGAAATTCGTTGGATAGCGGGGGGAGTGAATCGGAGTTGTTACCGTAACTAAACAATCATGCTTCTTTTAAACTCTTTGTAGAGACACTGAAAGTGTTATTGTTTATTTCCATGCATTAATGCATGGAAATAAACAATAGCACTTTCATCATCATTCACATATATGAGATACATAGAGACAGATATTTCCGAGGAAACCCATGCAGGGTGAAAACCTCTTTTTCTTTATATGATAAGCAATAGTTACATTCTTTACATTATCACACATATGAGCATAAACTCGCCAATGAGAATGCTGACCTCTATTTTGCAAGGCACGCTATGGCGAGGAGCATGAAACTCCTGTTTTCTCTAGCACCCACTAGAGGAAGCGCAACCTGTTTTCTCTAGCACCCACTAGAAGGAAGCACCAACTCCTTGGTTTCTCTAGCACCAACTAGAAGGAAGCACCAACTCCCTGAGTGTTTCCAACACCAACTGGATGGAAGCACTAACTTCCAATCATACAGGCACCAACCTGTATAACATAGAACAAGAGTTCTCCCTTGCACCACCCTGCCACCCTGGTTTCTCTGGATGCAACCAGATGGAAGCTACAACTCCCTATGTTCAAGCACCCACTTGAACCTATGAGGACAACAATCCTCCCTAGCACCTCCCTTCCACCCTGAAATATAAATATTTTCTACTGAAACTTATTACAGTGATATGTTGTTCAACAATGGCTTACCAGACTCATCACTGTTCTGCTGCATTTTGTTGCTCTGTCTGCCTCATTACCTTTCTGCGCACATGACTTGCGTTGTCTGTTATTTTTCTTTCTATGCTCTGTGCACCATGTCCATTCACTGCACAGTTCCTCTTCTGTGCAATTCAGCTGCTGCACTCTCCTCCTTCTTCACACATGAATCACCTTCACCAACAACAACCACAACAAACTCCAACAACAACAGCAACCATCTCTTCTCTGTACCGTGTATTTATAGCTTCTGTGAACCTTGTGCATGCAATGTTCGCAATGCCTCTACATGTTGACTCCGCACCGATATCCTCCACCTCTCAAGTTCTCTGTCTGATCATCATCGTGACTATTCAGCTTCTCTGGTGGTTCGCCTCGCGTGTCCAACATCACTGTATGTTATACTGAGATTCCTCAGCCTCTCTGGCAGTTTGAGAATCTTCGTCTTCTCTGTGACAGTCGAACTCACCTTCTTTGTTAGTCATCTCGAAGTGTCTTCGAGTCCTCTGGCAGTTACACTTTATCGTGCTACAGTATCCCTCCGATCTCCTTCAGGTTTATTTGCGTTGTTGGATGAACTTTATTAATCTTTCCTTTAAATCGGGTTTTGGCATTTCGGCATTCCTATGCCCAAGTGTCTTTGATACTTCAAG
Source organism: Picea sitchensis (assembly GCA_010110895.2). Classification (NCBI taxonomy): domain Eukaryota; kingdom Viridiplantae; phylum Streptophyta; class Pinopsida; order Pinales; family Pinaceae; genus Picea; species Picea sitchensis. The sequence continues at coordinate 2,339 of SNQJ01S0138708.1, read as the reverse complement.
TCTCAATCTCTGAAACCTTGATACAAAGATTTTCTACACTAGATCCTTCCCCAATGTGACTATTGTCATAACCAAGTGCTTATGCTTGAAGTGCTTTCGCGATTTCTCATTTTCGTGATTTTCGACACTATGCTCCGTTGACCCCAAGTCAGCGAAATTTCGATCACTTGCCACATGTCCTATGATTCGATGGTCCAGATGTGATATTGATTCAATGGCTATGATTGGATCGCTATTTCGCGATTTCGTAATTCTTGGTGCATTGAGTTCTTGCCTCTCCAAGTCGTGATCCCCGATACCCCAAAATGGCATGGGATCAACGGTCCTGATCAGAGCTTGATTCAAGAGCTGTGATTGAATTGCAATTTCGCATATCACGAAATCGACATCCTTGTTGCATTGTTTACTTGCCTCTCCATGTTGCGATCCCAGAAACTCCGATATGGAGTTAGATCAACGGTCCAGATCTGATCTTGATGCAACGGCTGTGATTGGATCGCGAATTCGCATATCGCAAAATCGGGATTCCTATTGCATTATTTCTTTGACATCTCCAACATGCGATCCTCGAAACTCCGACATGGTGTAAGTCTGCTGACGTCACATGTGTTAGATAACTTCCACGTGTCACCCTGATTCGTGACTTACATGTGCTTGGAATGTTGAATCAATCTGACACTTGTCATTGCCTGGTTGTGCCACGTGTTCCTAGCTGACGTGGTTTGCTGACGTGAGTCGGATCGACGGTCCAGATCTTATCTTGATCTGACGGCTGCGATTAAATCGTAATATCGCATATCGCAATTTTGGGATTCCTGATGTTAATAATATTTGACATGTCCAACTCGCGATCCTCAAAACTCTGACATGGACTGGAATCAACGGTCCAGATCAAACCTTGATCTGACGGCTCAGATTACATCACGATTTTGCATATCGCGATTACACTCGCTTCTCCTTGTACCTTAAAGGACGTGCAGGTTCTTCTTGATCCAACGATGGTCAGATCCTGCGCTTGGATCTAACGGTTGAGATCTGTCCTCCTGTTCAGTTCTCTTCTTGTCTATATTTTGATCTGAAGACCCTCTTTCTTTCAGGAATTTTGAATGAGATCCAACGATCAGAAATGCTTCTCGGGCCTTCGATCATTTTGTCAATGTTGTGTTGCCTTCGATCATTCGATCTTCCTAGACTTATCTTTTATTTTCCTGTTGATCATTGCTGCTGTACTCAATTCATCATTGCTGTTGTACTTTCCATCAATGACAAGCTTATGCTACCTATTAAAAATTTGCCAACAATATCCCCCTTTGGAATTGATGGAAACTAAGGCACCCGAATTATTTTCTCCCCCTTTGACATCAATGTCAAAGAAGAGACATGCTCCCCCTGAGAGATTGCAGTAATTTTAGGAGGCATTAGATATTCAAACAATACACAACAACTCCCCCTAACAAGATGGACTCGTTAGGTGTGAAACGAAATGACACCCAGCTTCTGTCTGAGATATTCAAACGGTGTCTTAGCTAGGGGCTTAGTAAAGATGTCTGCAATTTGTTCTGTAGTGGGGATGTAATGGACTTGAACAATCTGATTGGTGACTTGCTCTCTCAGAAAATGATATTTTATGGGAATATGTTTTGTCTTGGAGTGGAAGACATGATTTTTAGACACACTGATGGCACTAGTTTTATCACAATGAATTGGGATCGGTGCAGTGTATTTTACCTCTAAGTCTACAAGTGTCTGAATCATCCATAATACCTGTGTGCAACAGGTAGCAAAAGCAATGTACTCTTCCTCTATGGTTGATAAAGAAATGGAACCTTGCTTTTTACTAAGCCAGGCTACTATGGAGTCACCCAAGAAGAATTCTCCTCCACTGGTGCTTTTTCTCTCATCAACAGAGTTTGCCTAATCTGCATCTGAATAAGAAGTCAACTGAAGACTTTGAGTTCTGGGATACCACAAACCATAAGTCATTGTCTCTTTCAAATACCTGAATATCCTTTTGACAGCTTGCAAATGACTCTGTTTAGGTGCAACCTGATATATTCCTACCATTCCTACAACATGCATTATGTCTGGGCGAGATGTTGTGATGTACAACAGGCTTCCTATCATTGATCGATATGAGCTTTGATCAACATTAGGTGAATCATCATACTTTCTTAGTTTACATCCAGTTACCATAGGTGTACCCACAGGTTTATAATATTCCATTTGAAACCTTTTCAGCATTTCTCGTAGGTATTTTTCTTGAGAAATGAACATCCCTTCGGGCCTCTGAGTAATTTACAGACCAAGGAAAAATGACAGTTCTCCTATCATAGACATTT
>SNQJ01S0138707.1:34591-47204 GCA_010110895.2 Picea sitchensis | reverse complement strand
TACAACTCACCTTCTACAAAGGCACCCACAGGTAATATCATGCATCCCTATCTCTCACTCTACCCGTATGTCTGGACATCCCTTGACCACATCACCTCGTTTTACATGGCTTTGATGATACCCCTTGGAGACTTTCCTTTCCTTATGGATACTAGCCCAATAGGGTGTTTTGTCTTTTTCGTCAGCCTTGTATTATAGGTATTTGTAATATCTTTGAGCTATTGAATGATATATCAGGGTTTTTATGCATATGTTTGATAATATTAATGATGAGACATGATTAACATTGTTATGATCCCTGTGACTAATGAGCCCATGGAGGGCGAAGTTTTTGATGTGCAGGACCATGCCCGATGGGTAGGTACCAGTTGGACTGGTACACATGGGGAGATGATTAGTTCAGACTTCCATGGGTCTGAAGAGCCCATCAAATGGTTGTTGGGACCCCATCAGGGTAGAGATAGAACAATGTTTGATCGATTTTTTTCACATGAGAAGAAGAAGGACGTTCCATCAGGGACACTTTGGCTGAGCCTAGCCTAGGGGGGTTGACCTACTTCTAGTGGAACATTTCCATTTGATGGCCCAGGACGTCACCTAGGAGCCATTGACGTCACCTTAAGCGTGTGACAGTTTGACAGAGCAGCTGGCATGTGTGGCATGATTGGGAGGCCCCAAGAGGGCCAACGTTTTGTCATTTTGTGCTGCATTTTCCCTAAAAATGGGCTAACGTCTCCCTCAGTAGGCCTTGATGTCTTGCTTATGCTCAGTTAGGGTTTTAATTTGACAATTTAATGTAAAAACAATATAATTTTGGTTTGTAGACTTGTCGGCTATTTTTAATGACCTAAATTTAATTAAAAGGTCATGATACAGTATATATTGAAGAGTTTTTCCTTCATTTTGAAAAGAACACACAACTCACCCTCTTGTGAGATCTAATTTTTGCGCCCTTGTTGGGGTATTTCATCTTTTAATTGAGGCGCACTTGTTGAAGGAGGGATTTTCTTGGCATTTTTGGCACTTCTCTTTAAGGAAGGTTTACAACTAGGGTTTGCAATGTTATTTCTTCATGATATGTTAGTGTTTTTCTACAAAAATTCTTAATTGAATGGTTGTAGGCTTATATTCTTGCATTTATTTATAAACTTTGCTAATTTAAAACCCTAGGTGACAAGCACACAAGTAGGTCCTTGTTTCATGTCCCCTAAAAGAGAAATATTCAGCCATTGAAGAAGGAAGGAAGAGACTAGCCATTGCTACACTCTTTTTACTTCTTCCCCTGTGCTAACCATGCCTTTTAAGAGACAAGAAGAGGGAGACATCCCAGGCCTAGGATATCTACACCTAGGGTCGGCCTACTTCTAGGGTTTGGTGATAGGGCCCTGCCATTGCAACACTCTCCCTCACCTCACTCTCTTGTCTTGACTTATCTTTTATGCTAGCCATTTTGCCAAGTTTAACCTAAGGAAGGAGGAAAGAGCACGAGGCCTTGCTTAAGAAACACCAGAGTGAGCCTCTTTCCCCTAGGTTTTTGATTCTAAGGCCCTACCATTACAGCACCCTAGAACCCTTCCCTATTGTCCTTAACCTTTTATCCCTTCAACCTTGCATCCTCTCTTTAATTGACTCCATTTACCCTTAGGCATTGATCTCAGCTTCCCAACGTTGAAGTGATAGTGGCCAAACAACTCTTTAAACTCTTAATTTTGAAACCCTAACTAACTAACTAACCCTAATTAGGCTGACGTCACTCTTGGTTATTCCATTTTACGCAGCACCTTCTGTTGATAAGCAATTAGATGGCGTTTTAAAGCATTTATTGAGTAACGGATTGATTAAATACATTGTTGGCTACATCATCTTAATATTTATTGATGAATTGATATTACTCCACTGCTATATTGATAAACGTTGATCTCATTGATATCTATTGTTTTAATTGCTTACATATTGATATCAGATAGTTATATGAAGTACTAACCCACTGAATTATAGCTTGCATATATTATTTTGCTATTGTCTTGTTCTAGGCAGGTGTTCTCATTTGGGGCTACACTTCACTATTGGTTGATTAGCCAGAATATCTAACCTTGGCGGTAACCTGTGAGGAGGAACTTTTACTTTGACCTTTATACTTTGGCCTCTTCAAAACCCCAGGTTACCGGGGACGTCTCCCCTGGGATAACCTCCCTGAATAGAAAGAACCTCCCCATTGTGGTGACATTGGGTGGGGTAAGTTCCTGTTATGCCAGTTTGGCCTCTACCTTCTAGCCATTTGACCTAGCTACAAACTATGCGATAACACCCCCAATAATCAAAATGCATTTCTGATCATCCTCCATCAAGTCTCCTTGTTGATATGAACCCCTAGCTGAGTTCATTTCTCCTCCCTTGTCCATCTGGAAATATGGGATTTCTCCTATGCTTTGTTGGCAGTCTATGAGATCAATTGATTTCATCTCATTGCCCACCTAGAAATTTGAATTTCCATCACTTCCCTCCTGGTAGTTCATGATATCCTCCATTGATCTCATCTTATTCCCACCTAGAAATCTACGATATCTCTACTTGATCTTTTCTCATCGCCCATTTGGTAATCTAAGAATTTATCTCTGCCTTCCTAGTAATTCATGAGATCTCTAGCTGATCTCATCTCCTCCTCGTCACTCAGGTTCCTCCCAATCTTTGGTTCACAGATGTAAACCATCTCATGTTCTATGTCACTGAGGTTTTCAGCATGCCTCGCCACTTCCTTACTACATGTTTCTACTTTCTGGCCAACAAATTTTGAATAGGCCATTTTGCCTTTCTGTTCAGAGACCATTCGTACCTCGAGTGTACCTCTGCTTCCTATTGCATCCTCCATGCTAGCCTCTCCATATCTACTCTTATTTCCATGAGATATTTATCCATCTCTTGTTTTCTTTTCTGTTGGCGGTCCTTTCCTTGACCACAGTCATGGCCTTGAATAATCATCTTCCTCCTCTGCCTTCAGACCTCATAGTTGTCTACCATTTGTTGCACACCTTGCAACAATATTTACAGAGCATCACACTATGTCTACATTCACCTGTTATCCATATATGAGATCAAGATCTTGATACTAATTTATGTTGTCAGATTATCTCTTTTCACCTCTTCACCTTTGCCTACGATCTGCAGACAAATTTTAAGCTTTGATAGCACCTGATGAAGACCCGCCTTCTCTCACGGGGATGCTTGACCTATCGGTATAGGATCTTTCAAAAGATTGAGCTGAATTAGCTCTTCGGGCCCATGCTAGAATCCAAGACAATTTACACAATCCCTTTTTCCCTAAGGCGTAGGTCTTAGGTAACCCATGGGATTTTTGTAAGCCCATGTTCTCCTTCTAAATTTTGACTAATGGGCACTAGCTCTTTGGGCTAGTCCCCTCTCCTTTGAAGTGACATCGAGATCTGACCCGGGCCTAAACTTCCCCCTAAGCATTTCGGTCTTCGTGCTTCGACATTTATCTCCTCACGCTGCAACCACTTCTTCTGGAATCACAATCTTTTGAAACCATGGAACAAGATCCATGGTCCTTGTTCCTCTCTGAGATCAGAGGCTCAGTTTCCTTCTTCAGAATTTGGGCATCGGTTGAATCCTTGTGCACACTCCACAAATCCTTAGGAGTGGCTATCCAACGGATTGAACCTCCATCCTCCATGCGTCCCCTTGCAGATCAATGGTCAACGCTTTTCCTTTGGGATCGACGACCCTCAATGCTTCGGGCTTCGACGCTTTGGGAAATTATGAATCCACCTCTCCACAAAACCCCTAGAGTGACAATTATCCGAAGTTCACAATCTATTGACACATTTCCAATTTCGATGGATGACTTGGATGGAATTTGACGCTCTGACCTTCGCGAGTTCTCACGCCACCCAAATCCACTTTTATCCGGAGTGAATTTTCTCTGGATTGGCAGATATTCTGCCACGCATCCTCCTTAATGAATGACTAATATGACTTCATGACTCTAGCCTTCTTGATTATTCACACCTTCACGTTCCAATTCCTCTAGAGTGCTTCTGCTTTGAAGTGCAGGATCTGGTGACACCTGTCCAACCAGACCAACGACTGAGATCGTTTCATGGTTTTGGGCTTCAGAGGTTTGTGACCCTTGACCTTCACTTTCCTCCAAGGTATGGGTTTCCCGAAATCCACAATCTGCCTCCATGTGGCTCTCCTAGAACCAATAGTCCAAATCTCCTCCAGTCCCACGACTATGAAGAAATTGATTCACCCCATGTAAACCTATGAATATCTTGATCTGCTACCACGTACCCTTTGCAATGAACTGTTGCAATCTACTTCACTATTTCGGGCTTCGACTATTTTAGCTTCACATTACTCACTTTTCTCTGAAATGTTCCTCCTCCGAAGTGTGTGGATTTCTACCACGTACTCCTTCCCATATCCAACGGTCTGGATTTCTTCGCCTTTCACGACTTCGACAATTTTTCCCTTTTCTCCGTGCAAATTCTCCCATATCTCTATCCCACAAACTCTTGGATCTGCTTCCACCTCCCTCCTAACGATCAACGGTCAGGATATACTTTGACTCTCGGCTCTTCGGGATTTTCTCAACTTCGTTCAAATTCTTCCTCCTGAAGCATTAAACCTCCGGACTTTCGGATCTCTCACCACATGTCCTTCGCAATGGACGGTTATGATCTACTTCAGATTTTGGTCCTTCGGGAGTTTGTCACACTCCACAATTGAAATATTCCGAAGTGACTTTCCCCGAAGTCTTGGATCGGTTGACACGTACCTCCTGGTGACCAACGACCATAATCTATTTCAGCCTTTGGCTCTTCGGCGATTCCATTTTCACCTCCACTGTTTTTACTTGAATCTCTTCCTCCCAAAATTCTTCTTCGATCTTTTGCCACCTGTCAACCTTGATGATTCAGGGTGCTGACTGGATTTGGGACTTTGGGACTTCGACTATCCCATTCTCCTGTGCACTTTGAAAAGATTAAGGTGTGTTCACTTTACTTGGATCCAATGGTTGTTGGTCCTTCGTGCCCATATCCGATGGCTAGGATATGTTTTCCTCCTTGGTGCGCTCCTCCTATTTGGACGTGGATATAGTAGTCCAGATCTCTCCCTGCAGATCGATTCAATGACTATTTTCGCTCCTTCTCCCGAGCTTCTGTATAATTATGAATTGGAAGAATTTTCAAATGTCAAAGGCTGTGGTTTTTTATCCTCCTACGAACCGAGATACTTGGGTCTCATCTGTACTTCTTCTCCTGGGATTTGGGACTTGAAGAAAGTCCATCACCGACGCACACCTTACGCTATCCCTTCTGAGTGTTTTCCAATGTAACTGGACCTTGGCTCTAGCACACACTTGCGCTTTCACTGTGAAAATTTGCATTGCTTATCTTTCGATTTTTATCTTCTGGTGAGCCCTCTTGGCAACCCAACGCTCTTCCTCATGAGCTTGTAAAGTGAAACTACTTTACCTCTGGCACACTCCTTGCGCTCGACTAGACTTCATATAGTTGTCTTTAAACACTTCGTCTAAGTGTTGGCCTGGTGCACTCCTTGCACAGGTCTTCCTCCAAAGTGTTCAACAACTTTGTTTCACCTTGAGCTTCAACTGCTTAGACCTCAAAGGTCTCTACCCCTTTTGTTCTGTGAATGAATATCTGTGCTCTCTTTCCACCTTCTACTCAAGAACTCCTTGCTGATCTTATAGAGTGTTCAGAAACTCTATGAGTGTCCTCCTCCTTGACACTTCTCTTCTGAGAACTCGAAATAGAGTTCACTTGTACAAACTTGCACCTGCTCAATGCACATCTGGAAGAGCTCTACAAAATCCTCAACAATTTTGTCTCTCTGTGCCTCTTATGCACAGTCTCTCCTCCAATTTATTCAGTAACCTTGAGGATCCTCTTGATATTGTGAATGTTCTAGTGCACCCTCCCAACACATTCTTCTCTGACTTGAAAGAGTTTATATGCACACTCCTTGCGCTGGCTACAGAGTTTCAATACCCTGTTGTGCACTCCTTGCATAGCCTAAAGAACCCAAAAAAACTCAACAATTCTCAAACACATAGTGGAATCTATCTTCATCTTGTAGATGGAAACTATTCATACACATATACAACATATGCATATGAACACACATATGACATTTATTCATAAAACACATAAACACACAGAATCATATGTAGGAAAAACTGCTATCTTTTATATTAATATGAATGTCTATTTACAATATGGGTAATCTCAAACTCCAACTGAGTCTCAGCTCTCTTCTCTCCCTAATATCCTTACCCCTTAACTTCCTCTTGAAATCTAATACAAATATCTCCTTACAAAATAGGTGCTCCTCGAGCCTTTCCCTCCAACTCACGTAACTCTCATTAATTATATTGAATGAACATCAATATCTCAAATCCGACGCCATGCTCAAGATATGTACAACTTAGGCCTATTAAAGGCCACCTTATCTCCAACCTTGACAAATGAAATAACTCGACTCTACTCAAGACTTACAACATTTAATTTCATTAAGATACAGTTTGAAATTTTAAATTTGGGGCGAAATGAGGGGGTTGTCACCTCTCCCCTCCTTGAATGCGCACTGATGTGCAGGTGCATTATTGAGGTGGAGCAATGATCCTGCATCATTTATCATGACAAGAAGTGATATGGAATCTATGTACTTGAGATGTTTTCCATGTGCCAGTTAGCATCAGGCTAACACTCACTCACAAGGGTGTACCTGTGTTCAATGACCTAGGTTTAGTATTTCTCCTTATTCATGCTAATTTGACTAGGAATGATAAATACTCAAGAAGCTATATGCTATCACATGATGAACCAGAGTGAGCCTGATCTCAGAGAGAGTCAGTTGAATTAAAGGGAGAGTCATAGGGGGATTTTCGCCTCGATCCAGGTGGGAGAGAGACATCTCCAAGAACTGATAGACATGTGTCATGAGTCTAGGGTGAAGTTTGTATACTTCAAAGACAATCTTGGCATGATGAATAATGTCTCCCTCATTGGGAGAGAGCATTTATGTTTATACAACATCAAAAAGACATTCTCATCGATTAATAATTAATAATACAATTATCAATCATTAAATAATATATATAATAAGTAATAATAATAATAAATAGTTATTGATTATCCAAGGGACACATCCTTTCATGGATGATCAACATATGTTCTCTATATATGGAACACTCATCATTGTAATAATACATCAATCATATATCATCTCATATTATCCCTAATAGAAAAATAAACACTATATAATATGGTTGGATTCCTGTATATTTACAAATGGGTATGTATGCAAGTTTAGTGATTGAATTGGTATTGAACCATTATAATTTCTTTCCAATGTTAGAATCCTAGATCTAGATTGAATCTAACCTGATATATAATCTGCAAGATCAGATATGAACATTTATACATCAATGTCAAACATTCAAGGGGAAAACCAAATGATCTATTGATTAAAAACAAGAACTTACATCAAGATAACATACCTCAAGTGTTGATATAGGCTCCTTCAATCTCCTTGATCCTTGCTTCTCCTTACAACTCCTTGGTCATGTTAGGCTCCAATGACTTCTTGGATGAATATTTTTGTAGTTTGGCAGCATAACCTTGCTATTGAATTCTTATTTCTATTTCCAAATACTTTCCTTTGTTATATATCTCTTGGAGGAGGCTTATAGATCTTTTAGAGGCCACTAGAAACTCGAATGATGTGAATTCCTAGGTCCTAGCCACTAAGAACTCATGTCTTGCCTCTTGCCTCATAACTCCCCAATTCTAGAATCTTGACAGTGCCTCACGAGTTGCAAAACTAGTGTGAACTGAGGGCCTCACTTTCTTTTTATTAGGTGTCCCGTGAGGATGCCTAAAACAGGGTAAAAAAGTATGCAAAGGTGTGAAATCATAGGCAAAAGATGTATTAGGGCCTTAATCCTCTGATGATATCCTCTCTGGCCTGTCGGGTGGGAATTAAGGTTGTAACAATTACTGTGGTGTGATTCCTATAAAAGGATAACCAAAATTATACACTATGAACCCCATGAGAGGTCTGAGAGGAAGGAAGTACTGTGATCCCTCTTGAAGGGATGTGATATCCTTACCACAGTTTGAGTTTTGGATTCCCTAGTCAATTTGAAGGTGGAAATTTTGAGTCTAGAAGACTTGGGGACCCCAGTGGTAAACATGAAGGTATCCCTGAATTGGTTAAGTCAAATATAGGATTGTTATCATGAAGAAGTCATGTATTCTAAGAACATTGAATAATAGCCATTGATTTGCCATCATGAATCGATCATGGCCCTCCATCAGAGTAGGTTACATGGAGGAGATGATGCATCCTGAGATAGCATAGATCGCTAATCTATCGGAGAGCGGCTCTAAGAGATAATCAATACTATTGGATTTTCCTATAGTGAGTGTCACTAGAGTTAGAGGGTCGGAGTAGCCCTGGTTTCAAGTACTCTGATGGGGAGAGTTCTGAGGAATATTCTAGACTGTATATTAGGTAGAGTTCGAGGAGATATCTAGGTCATGCATCAGAGTTGGATGTGAAACTTGTGGAGTATACACTCCAAAATCAATGAGGGCCATTGATCCATCGAGGAGTATTTGTGGGAGACCATGGACCATTGGATAAAATTTTGTTAACATGGTTGGAGTCCCATGGTTGGAATGACCCTAGATGTTGAAGTGGAGTAATTTTGAAAGGGGGATCTAAAGGACGATCTAGACCATCCATCAAGACAAGGCCCATGAAGAAACTACTACCATAGATCATAATGTTCTCATTTGAATGAGACCAAGTGATGAGATGATGTCATCACGACATATCTTGTTGACCAAGACCACCAACGTGTCTAGGAGGAACACGTGTTGGACGATGATTGAAGGAAGGACCAAGGGGGGGACCCCTGTCGGACCCCATGCCCTTGAGGAATCACACTTATCCATAGACCATTGAATCCAAGGAAAGAGATATCTCCACTATAGATTGGAGGTTGTAATAGTCGGAGAGAACCATACTCAATTTCATAATGGAACTACAACGAAGGAGATTCTAAGTTGTGATCTAGTCTGTAGATCCATCAAGAAATAACTTGGAGATATCGTGATTGATCATCGTAGTGGATTATTCAGGGTCATTTAGATCACTGAGATGAAAATATCCTGAAGACATGAATCCGATGGAGTAATATCAATCGTCCATCAGACCCAACTGAAATAAAATTTGATCGTATATTTTGGCTATCCTTTAGGATGAGGATAGGAAGAAGGTTTCCTCATGCTGACGTGGTTGACGTTGATCCAGGGGATCAAATTTTTCTCAAAAATCAAAGTGCTCGGATTTGCTTCAAAATGGACACGTGCATAGGCCTCTTCCTCAGGATCCCAACGCAACTTGAACAGGTCCAAATGGACTTCATATGAGTGAGATATCGTTTTCTTTTTATTTTTCCAAATAGGCAAAATTTTGTTGACTGTAAAATCCGTATAGTTCATACAATGCTGACGTGGCAGGGTATGGACCCACTCATGGCAAGTAATGTAGACTAGACACTATGCAGAGTATTGAGTTGACATGCTGACTAAGCAGGTTATGTGGCAAGGAACGTGGACAGATGATTGGTTGACATGTGGCATTGGGCAAGCGAATGGGAAGGTACCATGTGGCCCAGACAGGGGTCGGCACATGGCACCCCATCATTGGTTTACATATTATAATTGTAATGGAGTCCATAGGGGTCGAACCCAGGACCTCCAAGGTTGGAATAGATCTAACGTAGGCTAGGATACCAGCCTTCCTACAACTGTTACTTACCCCTATATCATGTTTAAATTTATTTGAATTGAAAACAAGGAGCGGTCGGCAGAAAAAAAGGGTCGGGGCTAAGCCCCAGCCCCTGGTCCATCGCATCACATATGACCACTATGTAATCTTTTGTGTGCGAGTGGTTAACACTTAAAACAAACCAACGAGAAAGTGTCCACATCCCAGAAAATGTGTCATCCCAACATTCATTCTTGCAAAATGGGCCAAGATAGGCACTGGGATGTGGCCATATGGCCCTCCATGCGACCAACACCATCGCTCTAAGGGGCACTATTCATGCTAATTGTTCGACATTATGCCACTATTTGTGATATCCACGTGTTTTCTAGGTTTTAGGCCCAGTAACACTGTGGGAGCTAGTTTAGTCACACATAGGTGTGAATTGGTGATCTAGAGACAACAACCTTGAAGGGGAAAACTTCCAGGAGGTGTAACTTCTTCATTTTTTGGCCAAACGAGGTGCAAAAAGAGCCCAAATAGGGGTTTTTGGATGTTCTGGAGCCATTAGAGCCATCTATTTGAAATTTTGAGCACCTTAAAGCACTATATTTAGAACTTTGAGAAAATAACATAAAAGATCCATTGGAAGCTGGACCATGATATGTAGCCCAAGGGAGGGGTGAACTCCTTTATCATTTGTTGTGTTATGTGTTTACTATTGGTTGTTAATTATTGGTTATTATGTGCATATTAAGTGTTAAAAATATTTAATTTATGTGTTAGTAACTTGATCCAATTACCCAAACACATACCATTTTTACACTTGCAATTTAAAAAAGATACAAGTCTGCTTCATTTTCAGATCAATTGGTATTAGTGCATAGGTGTTTGAAGACTTGATTGTTTGCAAGTGTTTTTTTTTTCTAATTCTTACAAGGTTCAAGCTCACAAGAGGAGAAGGTCAACTTGTAGAGCCAAGTTCTCAACTGTCAAGAAGGAGAACTATCAAATCACCTCAAGATTCAAGAAGATATTCACCAAGTATGGCTCATGAGGAGATTCATGGAACTCTTCCTTCAGAGGAGGAAACTTTCATAAAATATTTCTATGATATGAATGAGATGATCAAAGTTTTGTTTGAATAAAGAAATGCAAGATTGCAAGGTGAAAGCTCCAACACTCCAAAGGGAAATGGAGGGAATGGTGATTCTCCACCTCCTTCAACTCCATCTTCCACCTCTTCTACCATTTCACAACCACCTCCAAATTATCCAAAATAACATGGTAAAACTCCTTTACAAACTCCTTTGCTTAAGCTTGATATTAAGTTTGAATTGCCTATGTACAATGGAGAGGTAAATGTTGAGAAATTGGATAATTGGATTCATTAGATTGAAGTGTATTGTAGGATACAAAGAATCACATATGATGAAACTAAGATTCGCGCTTCTTTAAGATTGGACAATGCAACACTCATTTGCTGGGAATACAAAACTCAAGATGACATGAAGAAACATGGTAAAGTTTTGTCCTCTTTGAATGATTTTATTGTTGCAATTAAAAGGAAATTTTATCCATTAACATACATGCAGAAAGCTATTGTGAATTGGCAAAACTTTAGGCAAGCTAAAGGGAAAGATGTGCAAAGCTTCACTCAAGAATTTAGGAGAAGATATTTAGTTTTGGGTATAGATTTGTCTTCTCAAGAAACTTTACTCAAATACATTGGAGGTTTGCATAGCTACTTGAGGCATACAATACTTATTCTTAACCCTTAAAATCTAAATGAAGTTTGTGTACAGGAAACTCATTTAGAGGCAAGATGAAGTAATGAACCTCAAGAGGGTAGCTTGAAGTATTTTAATAATGGAGACAAGGGAAAGAGGAAGTTTGAAGAAAATGGAAATAAAAATGTTTCAGTAAAGAAAGAGAGAGATAAAATCTCATGCAAACATTGTTCAAAGGATGGCCATGATGAAGACCATTGTTGGAAACTTCATCCCAAAAAGAGGCCCAAAAAGTTCAACAACAAAGAGAAACCAAACATTGTTGCAACTGTACAACAAGATTTAGGATCTGATTTGGAAGATGAAACAAAAATCCTAACCATGGGTTTTCAAGGTAAGAATAATATTGCAAGTACTAGTTCTTCAAGTAGTAGTAGCCTTAATGTAACTCAACATGAAAAAGAAAGAATAGAGATTTTTCAAATAAGGGTAATTTCAAAACATACCAAGATAGATACTCTCTTTGATACGGGATCACAAGGAAACCTCATTTATGAAGACATTGTCAAGAAATTGAATTTGGAAACTACTCCACATCCTAAATCTTACCCTCTAGGATGGATATGTGACAATGCCAAATTGCATGTGACAAGAAGGTGTAAACTTAGATTTTCCATCACTGCAAACTATATAGATGAGGTAGAGCTTGATGTTATTCCTTTGGATATCTGTGGTATTGTGTTGGGAAGCCCATATTTATATGATAGGAGAGCCATCTTTCATCGTCATGAGAACAAATATCATTTGTTCAAAAATGGAATTGAGTACATTGTTACAACACATACAAAGAGGATGAATTTGTCACTTACAAATGATGGACAAATGAAGAGAATAGTCAATTCTAGTAAGAACATTGTACTTTTGATGATTAAACCCAAAGACAATGATGAAGAAGAAGTTTTCCAAGAATGTGATGCAAAGTTACAATCTGATTTATATGAGGTTGCTAATGAAAATGTTGAGATGTTTCAGGAACCAAGGGGATTGCCTCCTAATAGGGG
>SNQJ01S0138707.1:15045-34581 GCA_010110895.2 Picea sitchensis | reverse complement strand
GGGATGCATTTTCACTTTCAGGTGTCTTCTCTGTTACGAAATTTTTCAATACTTCCATGATCTCCCCTTTTAAACCCTCCATCATCTCTTGTAGGTCATCTTTTGTTACTATCTTCTTTTGTAAATAATTTATGTCCCTACGCATTTCTTCACCTTCATCAAGAGTCCAAGTAGGATTTTTTGGTGTAGAAGTTCCCTTTTTGGGTGGCATGTTTGCTAAGTATCACTTTTGAACCTTGATTTTGACGTGGTTATGCTAGACAATATTTCTTCTGTTGTATCTCCCAAGTTTCGACCCTTCTGGGTATGAAAATTTCTTTTATGTAGTTCTCTTATATTTCTTCTCTACAATGCCATGGGTCTTCTCAAAATTGGATGTGCCAAGTGGAATTTACGGTAACTTCCCCACAACTTGCCGATTTTTGGCCTTTCCAGGAGATATCAAATGTATAGCATGCCCCGCACAAAATAATTCATATAAAATTATGAAACTTACCCTCGAAATACTAAAGACTACCCACAATCCAATGAAACCAATCCCACTCAATTTGGATACACTAGGAATAAGTTATGATTGTTTTACCTAGAACACCTTCTTGAGACTAGTCAATAGGACTAGTCAGATACCCTATCTTACACAAGGTGTATCTACAAATTTAATATGACCCAGAAGCTTAAATTTTTACCATAGATACCTTACTAATTTCTGTAAATATCCTTTGGATTTCAGGATGATTCCAGAACCCTATCTTGTATAGGCTATATATCTGAAAGTATAAGGCCTCAGGAGATGAATTTTGAACCCAATGTACCTTGATCCGTCTACTAAATATCCTCCAAGCTGTTCCTTCTGAAACGTTGTAGAAAAAAAGTTATAGCGAAAATTTCAAGGCGTCTTAGATGTAGCAACGAAACCCCAAGACCTTGAGCTCTGATACCATATGTTAAGAACCAAATATAAATATAGCATAGAAAGACCTCAGAAAAAGTACTCAACGCCTTGAAAAAGAGATAATTTCAGATAATAAGCCTCTTCGAGGGGGCAACCTCCTTTTACCCCACTTAAATGTTCAAGTACAAGATGATTCCAAATGAAAATGTCTCCTTGGTATATATAGGAGACTAGGAGGTATAATTACAACTAATGGCCTAAAGCCGACATAAATAAAATAAAATTACTAATATAATATGCCCCAATTAAGGGGTAAAGAGCCAATATTAGGTCTTAACATAATATGAGTACTTCCATGGTGATGTGTATGTCACGCCAAGTGTATGTGACCCTCCACATGTCTATCATGGGTTAGGCCATGTGTCTCATCAATGTGTCATGGGGTGACAAGTGTCTCCCTAGGAAGGGCCCGAGACCAACAGTTGTATGAAAAAGGGGTCGGGAGACCTATGGAGATCTACCCTAAAACTCTACTGTTAGGTCTTTCATGAAGAGATCTCGACCGTCTATTGTAGAGTATCTCTCAGAGTAAGTTATGAAGACATACTCCAATGAAAGAGCTTCGAGAGGAAGATTTGACCGTCGATTTGTTGAAGATGGAGGATCTTAGAGGGAATATCCTATCTGTCCATGATAAGGGGTTGGTTGGATGGGATCAAGGAAACACACTCTGAGGGAAGAGATTGGAGGAGAATATCTAGCCATTGATCGGTTGGGGACGAAGGAGCTCTGAGGAGAGAACCTGGTTGTCCATTGCAATGAACTTTTAGAGTGGGTCGTGGTGACATACTCTGAGGGAGGAGATATGAGAAGAAAATAGGATCATCGAATCCGACGAGATGGAAGAGTGTCGAGGGGAATCTAGATAGTCCATTGCAAGGTATTCTTTAGACTAATTCATAGAGATACACTCTGAAGGAGGAGCTCCAAGACTGGTTTTAGGCTATCGATCTACCAAGGTCCAAGGGGTCCCCCTGATGACCTGGACCGTAGATATTTAGTTGAAGGACTAAGGGGTTCAATACAGATGGTTCTACATGTTATAATGTAGGTGGTGCCATGTGTCAAGCATGTAAGGTGCCATGTGGCCTAGTTTTTTGATATTCGTGGCTAAACGTTTGTGGGAAATATGCATGTCACGTGTCTAGGAAAGAATGGTGCCATGTGTACAAGAAATGCAATACGACCATGGAGTTCGATGAATCTCTATTCATCCTTCATTGGGTTTCCAGAACCATCCAATCTTTTAGGGAAGACCATCGGATTTGGTTATCAGAGCGTGAAGAGTAGAGCATCATGGGGACACCTCGATGGGAAGATTTCGATAGCAATGAGAGGGGAGAAGAAAGAATTATGATAAGATATTGTTGAAGCGCAAGGTGGCTGATTCCATGTCCATGCCATGAAACCTGTCACATGCACCAAGAAATCCCTGTCATCTCCACGTAGGAGGACAAGTGTGCTAGGATGCCACATGAACAACACGTGGCATGGAAGTGGCCACAAACTTCAAGAGGCCATAAATTTCGATCTAGAACTTGGATTCGAATGAAATCAAAGTCGTTGGAAATATTTTATCGAGTAGAAGATGATGATGTCATAAAAACGTAAGTTTGGAATCCCTAAAGGTGAACAAAATTTTACTACCCCATTTCCTTAAATTCTACTTAGGGGACTGGGTGTGTTACAGATAGATGCATCCCAATGAATACAGATATATCAAGTTAAAATGAATTCATCACTGCGTTAATTGATGATGGTTTATAAACCATATCATAGTGGCCTAATCTTGTGATGTGGGCCTTCATATATTTCTTTCTAAATATCACTATACCAAAAAGTGACATTGGTGATGGGTAGGTGATTTTCATTGGATCATTATATAATTTGTCATCTATATTGGTACTTTTTGGGTGGAAAACATTGGATGAATCAACATGCAAAGCCATTTCAATGGTTGGTTCCAATTCGGAAAATTTGGGTCCAAAAAATATTTGAAATCTTTCAGATCCATTTTGAGGCATCAAACGACATTTTTTTTGGTTCAAACCTACTCTTCTTGAAATACATGGGAAATATGAAAGTGTAAATCAAGTTATGGAAGACATGCTTCAGATGTATGTTATGGATAATAAAACCTATTTGGAGAAGTACATACCTTTGGTAGAGTTCACCTACAACAATAGTTTTCATAGCTTGATTGAAGTGCCTCCTTATCAAGATCTGTATGGAAGGCCATGTAGGACACCATTGAGTTGGGAAAGGTTAGGGGAATGAGTGACAGTAGGGCCATAATTAATTCAAGATATGGTGGAGTAGGTTATTTATATTAGATAACAATTAAAGGAGACAGATGATAGATATAAGAGTTATGATAATGCAAATAGGACTAACTAAAGTTATGAAGTAGGAGATCATGTTTTTATTCGTATCATGTATAATAAGTGTACCATTCAGCTTGGGAAGGGAACAAAGTTGTCACCTTGAATTCTAGGGTCGTTTAAAATTAGGGAGAGAATTGGACATGTTTCCTATCATATCGTACTTCCATCCCACTTGCATAAAAATCATGATTTTTTTTCATGTATCTATACTATGACATTATGTTGCTAACAAATCTCACAAACTGAATTGGAAGGAATTACAGGTATTGAATGCAAGAAACATTATGGTCGAACCATTATTCATATTGGACCATTGGGTATGATAGATGAGGCACCATTTGGTGGACCAAGTTAAGGTCCAATGGGATAATTATAGCCCATGATCTACTACTTGGGAGGATGCATAGACCATACAACAAGATCATCCCTCCCTTTTTTGACCTTAAATTTGGGATGAATTTTCCTAAAGGGTGGGTGTATGTAATGCCCTATTATGACCTAGGAAGCTAGAATTACTTATCTCTTAATTGTATTTTACTTTCTTATTATCTATGGAACTATATTAACATTGACACTTCAAATTTTGGACATGTGGATTGATGTGTATGTAAATATTACGAATGGTTACCGTTATGTTATTGATGATGGATGTTATGTGATCTACTTCTAGCATCCAAATTTTAATTGAAATATCTTGGTACGTGGATATGGATGTTCCAAAAATATTAAAGTGTATCATATGGATGTGAAATCATCCTTTCTGAATGGGGAACTAGAAGAAGAAGTCTACATTGAGAAATCAGAAGGATTTGAGTTGTCAGAGAATGAAGATTATGTTTGCAGGTTGAAGAAGGCCTTGTATGGTCTAAAACAGGCCTCTGGAGCATGATATTCTAGACTGGAAAAATATCTACAACAACAAGGGTTCATAAAAGGAATTGTATACAACAGTTATAAATGGACCATATATCATGCACAATAATAACTAGCAAGCATGCATATTATAGATACAAATTTCATAGATAAATAAAAACACAGAGGAAATAAATATATAGGTAAATGAAACCATGGGAGAGATCACTTATCCTTAATGAAATGAATCACTAACTAGATGCAGACCAAGGACATTCCACCCAACCATAGACATTGTTTTTCCAAGTCTCAACAACAATGTCACCCCCGAGCTAGGGCTATGAATCCAAAAGGATGGTACTAGAGTGTCATTTAGCTTCCCAAACTAGTCAACACTCGAGCTCTCACAGGATACTCAACACACATAACAATCCAAAGTACACCAACTCTCTTCTACAAATCCTGCACAACCCAAAAGAATGGACCCCCTTCTCTGCCACGTAGTCCCTCAAGTTGTCCACCTCCTTCCATTGCTCCAGTGCATCTGGTCAAGAATATCCATGTTGGGACTCTCAAGATTCATAGTTGTGGGAAAACATTAGTGCATGCCAATGAATCTCAGACATGCAATCATTAATTCATGGATGGAATACACGAGCATTCATTACATCCAACAAAACTATGGCTCCTCTCTAACCATTCATTTTTCTTTCCCAATCCAAAACATGAACGAGGAATAATGAGTGGGTGCAAGAATGAATGGAGAGAGAATAGAATGAAAGGTGTGAAAAATGAACAATGAAAAATGAATGAGTGAGTTAAGAAGAAGAAGAAGAAGAGGAAGAACCCCCAAACAACCCACAAGATGGGTTTATATATTTACTTGCAAATCATGAACCACATGGCCTTCCTAAAGAAGCTGATGTAAACACTCCTCTCCATCAAAAAAATTATGGGTAAATAAAATATAAAATAATACATAACCCCTCAAGCCCCCTCTCTTGTGGAATCATAGCCCCCTATAACTCTTGTCCTTGTCTTTTTAGCAACCAATGATGTATTTATTATTAATAATGATCAAAATATTACATTTCCTAGGCACACTGGCCTCTTTTAATTGTTTGGTCACTATGGCCTTTCATAAATTAACAAAATACATTATTTGATATTGGGCTCAAAACCAAGGTATTACATCCCCCTCCCCCTTATTTTGGCATTGTCCTTAGTGCACATACAAAACATAAATCAAAAAAATCAAAATTTATTCAAAACGTTGTGGGTAATTTGCCCGCATGGCATCTTCATGCTCCCAAGTAGCATCTTCAGGACCATAGCAGGTCCACTGGACTTTTACCATCTCTATAACTCAATTCCAAAGCATTTTGACTTTTCTTTCCAATATTTGCATTGGCTGGACTTGAAAGTGTCCCTCTGTTTCTACCTAAATCATATGCCAATCAATAAAATGGTTAGGATCATGTATATATTTTTTTAGGAAAGAGACATGAAATACATTATGCACATTCATGGAAGCAAACAATGCAAGCATATATGCAACTGTCCCTATTCTTTCCAATAACTCAAATGGACCACAGCATATGGTTGCTAGCTTTGCACAACTACCCAACTTCAAAGAGCTCTTCTTGGGATTCACTTTTAAAAGCACATGCTCCCCCACTTTTAATTATCTAGTTGTCCTATTCTTATCTGCATAAATTTTTTGTCTATCTTGAGATGCCTTTAAATTTTTCTTAATTCTAACTATCCGGTATTCCATATCCTTGAGAAATTATGTCCCAAGTACCACTATGTCTATTGGGTTGTCCCAACTCACTAGAGTATTTCATTTCCTACCATACAAATCTTCAAATGGGCTCATTTCCAATGAAGTTTGATGCCCATTATTATAGGAAAACTCAACCAAGTGCAAGTAATCTTCCCACTTAGATGGCTTATCCATCACATACATTCTCAACATGTCTTCAATTACTTGATTGGCTCTCTTTGTCTTCCCATCTGCCTGTGGATGGTATGTCATGCTAAAGTTTAGATTTGTACCAAATTCTTTAAACAATCCATGTTGGATCATTTTCTCATTGATGCCAAAGGATTGATGTCAAAGGTCAAAGGATTGATATCAAAGGAACAATGTCTTGTCATAGTATATTTGTGGATCATGTATTTTCCTTGATATCAAATGGATTGATGTCAAGAGGATTCATTGTCATATGATGTCATGCATAGATGAAGATGGTCTAATGAGTTTTCATTGATATATGATTCATAGATAAAGATGGATCGATGTGGTTTCATTGATATATGATGCATAGTTGGAATTATGTAAAGATGACTCATTATTGTCTTATCATGGTTGATAAGGAGTACAAATGGATGAACTCCAAAGTGGTACCCTTATGGTGAAAGCCCTCATGGGAATATGCTTTGCGATTGAGTTATCCTAGAAGTATGGTTAGAGAACCCATGCTTAATTGTGGAAAAATGAGATGAAGATCAGCGAATTTGTCAGTGAAACTATCCTATATGGATATTTCTTGTCATTCCATTTCCGGTGGTATGTGGAACGTCACATAACTCCTCATGGTTTGAGAATTATGGCCTTACAAAGTTGGAGGACCATAATATGTTAGCTTGAAGCCCCAAAAGGTCAAAGAAGTCAAAGTGCTTGCAAAGAAGAAATTATTTAAAAGTGAAGTGACAAAGTCAAAGAGGATTATTTAAACAATAAAGTGAAGTGACAAAGTCAAAGAGGATTATTTAAATAATAAAGTGAAGTGACAAAGTCAAGGAGGATTATTTAATTAATAAAGTAAATGGAGAAATTTCTAATTATGGAAAGTGGTTATAAGAAGGTTAACCCTAAAATGAGGAAAATGGGTCAAGTGGTCAAGTGGCTATTGGATACATGGACAAGTGGAAAATTGGGCAAATTTGGACATAGGTGACTATGTGGACAAAGTGGCTATGTGGACAAAGTGGCCTAGAAAATGCTTCTAAGGAAGCTACTTGGAGAGTATAAATAAGAGGCAAGGGTCTCTTGAGAATATCTTGAAGATCTATTCTGAGAGAGATATTGACTGGAGGATATCATGGACGCATCAAAGTTTCTGTAATTCTGAGATCATGACGACGAAAGTTTCGGAAGTTTAGAAACCCTAGTTTCTGAAGGAGTACGTGAGCAGCAGCGGGAAAGAGCGCGTACATACGCGGGCTACCGTGAGGGAGAGCACGTACACACACAGGATGAAGAAAGGCAGAGCGTGTACAATTTTATGAAGTCATGGAGACTTGAGTGTGAGCTGATTCCATGTTCTTGAAGTCTAAAGCAAGTTCCAGATCTGCATTCTATAGGCTTAGATATGCCATAGAAACTTTGGTATGGTTACATAGTTGTCTTGATGGATACTCTTGCTTATTATATGGTGAATGCTTAAGGCATTCTTTGTATGGCTAATGTATGTTCACATTTAAATGGTTATAAATGACATTAATAAGTAATGAATAAATGGTGATTTCTAACTAAGGAGTTTTGTGAAGGGGAAGTTTAAAAAGCACCCCACATTGATTCAACCCCCTCCCCCCCCTCTTAGTGTGGTCGGTGTGTCCAACAATTGGTATCAGAGTGGGCCTTCACTATAATCCTTAACAAGCTTGGATGATATCCATGGAAACACAAATGGATGATGAAGTTCCAATTCTTGATGAGGAAAACTATTCTACATGGAGAATAGAAATGAAGGTGCATTTGAAGTAAATAGGAGCGGGTGTTTGGAAAGCAACTGTTGGTGGATCATTTCCTTTGAAGAACAAGTCAAAGTTTGTGACTCAAAGGGAAGAAAAGAAGAATGATTCATTGGCTCTCAAGACCATTCTTAGTGGACTCTCAAGTTCTATCAAAGAGAGCATGGGACAATGCACTTCTGCCAAGGATCTATGGCTAAATCTAGAGGAGACATACCAAAGAAAAAAGGAAGACCTTGAAGACAATTCTATCAAGATCAATGAAGGTAAAGAATCTCCAAAAACCCATGATTGCAATATTTCAAAATGTGATGATGTTGAATATTTCTCTACAAGTGAAGAAGAAAATCTAGAGATAGTATGTGTATAATTAAATGATAGCTATCCCATGGAAGAAGTAGAAGAACAACTATCAAAGCTTAAAAGGAAAGTTGAATGGGTTCTATTTGAATACAACTATGACCATTTTTACATAGAATATAGCTATCTTTCTAAGAACACTAAAAAGTTTCTTAAAAATAATAAAAGGCATATCTTGAAGTTAAAGGAAATGCTCAAGGAACAAGAAGAAAGTAAAAAGACTCAATTAGAAGAAAAAGAATAAGAGATCAAAAAACCAAGGAATGAAATAGAAGAGAATAAGAAGCTAGATGATGAGATTATCAAAAGTCTTGAAGTTAATGTCCATATCAAGACCCAAATTGAAGAAGCCAAAAGGGTAGATGAATTACTAAAGAATCAAGTAAATGAAAAGGAAGAGTCATGTCATAAGTTGGAAGCTGAAGTTGTTGATCTTAGAAAGAAAGTAGAAAATTCAAACAAATTCTTGAATAGCTCAACAATCTTGAATGAGATCTTGGATAGTCAAAGATCACCAAATGATAAATCGGGTCTTGGATACAAGAAAGAAGCTACACATGTTGAAGAAAGCATCTCAAAGAAGCATGGGGTAAGTCCCTCAATATCAAAGGATGGAAATAATGTTGCAAGTCAACCATCTACATAAGGCAAGGAAACTTTCAAAAGAACAAAGCAAGGAAGACATCAAGAAGCCATCTTTACACCTCAAAGAAGAGAGACACCTTCAATATGGACACCAAAGAAAAGGTGTGAAAATGTTTTTCACGGTCACTGTTACTCATGTAATGAATATTGTCACAAAGATTTGGAATGTAGATATTATGCAAGAAAAGATAAAGAAAGATTTCATAACACCCTAAGGTGTTGGAGATGTAATCAAGTAGGACACATTGTTGTTCATTGTCACATCATGAGATGCTATAGTTGTAGTGGATTTAGTCACAAATCTTAGGATTGCTGGAACATAAGAAGTAAGACCATGATGAGGACTTCATAAAGCATGACTAGAAGAAGGCATGAAGTTAGGAAGGAAGACAGTTTTGAAAATATGGAAGCTCAGAGCTCAAGTTCTGAGAAGGAGGGACACCCTCAGAAGTGGGTAAAGAAGACTCAACAACCACAGCAGAATGGTGGCCTTAAGGGAAGCTCAAGTTTGTCATCTTCAGAGGCATACGCTGGTTACAATGGTAACAATCGTGTACATACGTGAGTTGACCTATTAATAGGTCGCATACATACGTGAGTTGTATGTGAAGCAAGTTGTGTATATTTGGTAAAATAGCCTTGGGAAAAAAGCTATGCACATGAGTTGCAGCATGGTATAATGGTATAACTCTGTGTTGCAGGTTTTGCCATGGTTTGTTGCAGGGTCTGACATGGTTTGTTGCAGGGTCTGACATTGTTTGTTGCAGGTTTTAATGATTACATGTTGGCATACATAATTGATGTATGTATGGTGGTGACATATGGTTGAGTGTTGAAAGACTATCTTGGATGCATAGTACTAACCCTAGAGTGTGGATTGAGACATTGTTTTGTTGAAGAACAATGTTGGTTGTGGCATTGAAGTTATGGCACTTTGGTTATGAGATATATCATGATGATGCTAGCTAGAGATGTCATTGATCTATTGAGGCACACTTCTAGTACATATTGGATGATTAGTATTTGTTGTAGTGAATGGAGGTTGAGGATGATCTGTTGAGGTACATGGCTAATACATATTTGAGTTTCATTGATAGATGTATTATTGGAAGAATATTTGTTGGATATCTTGGTGCATGCATTTGGCATATGGATGAGCTACATATTGGGACATGTAGTTGATGAGTTGATGAAGTGGTCATGTTGTACACCATTGATAAGTCATAGCTCGATCTATAGTTGATGCATGTTTGGTACACATTTGGTACATTTTTAGAGGCACCTACTAGTAGTATGATCGGCACATGCTCTATGGTTGATATGGCATTCATAAATGAAGACACATCTTGATTGTAGTTCATCTTGTTGTGGTATTGGTGCATGGTTAATGCACTTGCTTGGTATAGGTTGTGATACATGATTAGTGCAATGTTGATGCACTCATATATGGTATATGTATGTGGATGATAGTACTTGGCTAANGACACATCTTGATTGTAGTTCATCTTGTTGTGGTATTGGTGCATGGTTAATGCACTTGCTTGGTATAGGTTGTGATACATGATTAGTGCAATGTTGATGCACTCATATATGGTATATGTATGTGGATGATAGTACTTGGCTAAAGTACACCATTGGTATTACTTGTTTAGCATAATAATAAAAATACACATGCAACACACACATGAAAAAACCATAAAAAAAAAACGCATAAATAATAATGCAACATGTAATTTAACAAACAATTGACACTTATCTTGGTAAGAATATCCCCAAATACGTGCAGACCTTCCACGAACCTCCTAGCCTTAGACCACGTTGCTCATCACTCTCAACAATGGGTCACCCTCGAGCAAGGACTTAACTCCACCCGGGTAAAGGGATTACTAACCAGGCTTATGTATCTCAGACAAAAGGAAAGACTCCATCATAGGTGCCAAATCAAACTAACAACCTACAATCTCTCATTCCCCACATGTCTGTCCCACCCTAGGAAGTGTGTCCCTTCTCTTCTCAACAGTCCTTTGGCTGCCCCACTTCCTTTCTGGGGCTTCAGCAACAGGCCAGACAGGAAGTTTGAGAGCTCTGTAGCTATAGTTTGGCACCTTTGGGAAATCAATTCCCAACAATTCTCTCACCTAGAGAGAAATTGTTCATGGGTCTGACAACCCACCTCTTCAGTATCCCACGGGCCTGATAACCCGCCTCTTTAGTGTAGCTCCCAAGCTAACCTGATACATATACATGTACGGGTATGATTACAGGCATGGATACAATTACAGTGAAAGGAAGGTACAAATACAATTACATGTACATGTACAGGCACAGGAAGGTATGGACGATAGTTGAATGAGTGAGTGAATGATGATGGAATGATGAGAAAATGAACTAAATCCCAACTATATGTATGCATGTTCCCAACTTGACACTTGTCATGTTGAGAACCACTTTGGCCCACTTGTCCCCATCCTTGGAACTTAGGATAAAATAATTATCCATGCTTTATACTTTAAGGAATCTTAATAAAATATTCATTTTTGGCTTAAGCTCCCTAGCTTAGCCCCTTATCCTTAACTTTCAGCCCCCCCTTTCCCTAACTAGTGGAGTTTAGTCCCCATACTCTTTTATCGTGGTCGGTCTACATGCAACGATGTATTATATTAATGATAATACATATACAAAAATAGGCTCACTGGCCTTTAGCATCTAGGCTCTCTGGCCTAATTCAACATATAATCCTCATAGCTTATAATATCTGGCTCACCAACCTATAAAACACAACATATACACAAAGGCTCACTGGCCTCAAAATTGTGTGCACTTAATTTTGTTGTGCGCGATATCCTGGAATGTGCACACTTCATCATTTTAGTGCACAATACATGTGCGCACTATACCATGAAAGGTGCATGTAAAAATGATATCAAACAACTCCACAACTTAAGTACATTTGCATTTATATTTACTATTGGGGTTCGACCTAGGGTTATTATAGACAATATCAATCATGGTGAGCGGCATGGAATCCCCATATGGTTCAACATCCTCAATATGTGGTACGACCCAAGGATCAACAAACCCATGGGATCCACTGGTAAATGATTAAATCATGTTGATAGGAGAAATAGTTGCAGTAGGATATGCTAGGGGAAGGGAAAATATGCCCATAAGTGAAGGATATTTTGACATCCCCACATGAACATGCATATAATATTTTTGAGTATCACCAACAAAGGGTACATTTGACCCTATATTGGATCTAAGTTCTGGGGTTCATAACACAAGATGATCGATCATCATTATTTTCCCTTCATGAGAGAAGTGTAAGACCCTAAATACCAATGAGACAACTTTACTCATCTTGTATAACTAAGTACACCTTATTAGAAAATTGTACTAAAGAGGTTTATCAACGACCTCCACTACAATAGAGATAGTCTTACCACCTAACTCAATGTGAAAGGAAATAATTATTCCATGAGGTTGGAACTTGTGTCCATCGAATGCTTTCAGTAGTCTTGCATATGTGTCAATATTAAGAGAATCGAGGTCCTTCCAATAAGAAATAGACATTATGCAAGTTAAGGGTCCTTCATCCACGACTTTTTGGTACTTTTTTTCCCCATTGATCGCACTATGATATGGAAGGTGACCTGATGGGAGAGCCTATGAGTAATCTGAGTAGAATAGAAGGTTATAAAACTTGAATCTAAGGGATCAACCCCACCTATGGTTGACAACATGGATTTCCACTACGTTGGGAAGATTTGGAGAACTTTGAGGACAAACATGGAACATGGTGCTTGGGTCAATTTTTCCACAATATTATAGTTGTGGGTGGCTTGTGTGTTTGGATTATGCGTCATGTGTCAAATAACACACTTTGGGGGGCGAAGCGGTGTGTCAAATGATGGCTTCTCAATATAAAGAGGGCCACTGGGATGGGAATAAGATGTTGCTTCAGTTGCAACATGGGAAGGCTAAAAAATGTTATAGTTTTTTGACCGAGTCTAAAAATTAACCATTTGGTAACACATAAAAATGGAAGCATTTGAGGAAGACCCCTCATGATGAGGGGAACTTTCCATGCCCCCTTGCGGAGGGGTAGCCTTTGTTGCAACCATATGTTGAGGTTGAGGAGGGAAAGGATGAGTCAAGACAACAGGTTGTTGGGGGGGCTTTTGTTGTGCAAAATAGCAATGAATATCATCCTTCTAGCGACACTGATGAGTAGGGTGGTCCCCCCAAAACATCATGTAAGGAAACCGACTCTTTTTATTCTCTTTAGTTCTACCCTCCTGGGTGTTTTGGGTGGGATCAGTCCCTTTCTCAGTGTTGGAATTCTTTTTCTTGATCCTTTTCTTCTTTCCTACAGGTTACTGAGGATTCTTTGATTGAGTGGAATACATTGAATTCACCTCGAAGGTCTGAGTAGGGACCGCAACATCTTGAGAACTAGTTCCAGAAGCTAACTTAATAGATATCTAGCCCATCTAATCAACTAATTGGTTTACAAAGGTGTGGGATACAAAACCAACCACACCATTGGCATGGAGTCCTGGGGTTAGCTTCTTTGGATCTGTTGATGACCTGGGAGAATTTGGGATGATTTCCTAAATTGTACCCAACTGTGAATAAATCAAATCTAAGTGTTGGGCATGCAGAATGGCTTGATCCTCAATGGCCACCCCAGGCATAGCTATGTCTCGGGAAATGGGTTTAGTGTGGGATTTGGTGAACCACTCCATTAGGAGTTTTTCCATAATTTGGATCTTAATAATCCTATATCTTCATCTCCACTCATGTATATGATTGGAAATGTGAGTGGAATTATATTGAAGGACTGAATTCAAGATATTTGCCCCTATCTCGTATCATATGGGTAATTAGTAATGTGTTAAGAATTTCATTGCTAGGTCATTGAATCTTTTGAAGGAATTGTCTTTTAACTCAATGAACCATTTTGTGGTAGCTCTGGTTAAGGATATATGGAAAATACATGGCCTCACATTGTCATCCATCAATGAGTTGGATGAGCACCATAAGTGGTATGTCATGATGTGCATGGAGGGGTACTCTCCCATATTTTCGTCAAACTTTGGGATATTAGATGGAATCTTGGAAGTCATTTTTGACCATGAGGGGTTATGGGATTTAGGGTCATTTCTCAATCATGACAAATGAGGAAGGTATGATGTTGCAAAGAAGGGAAACAACATATGATAAAATGAGTACTGAGAGGGAGGTGAAATCTATGTTGTCCCAGATGGACCTTGCAGTCCCCCTATGTTTTTACTACTGGAGGGTTGAGGAGATCCATAAGAGTGAGTGCCCCCATGAATGGTGGCACTTCCAGAATCATGAATGCTCCCAGAACCAAACATTCCCTCAGGGGTAAATGTGGACTCTAAAAGAAAAACATTCCAAAAATTAGTCCCAGGTATGAAACCCCTAGGATCGACTGTTTTAACAAAGGGAAATCCTCCCCATTGTGAAAAATTACCCCCAAAGGATGTGACCCTAGGGAAGGGTGTTTGGAAATTTGAAACCTCATGACGTACTACTTCCCCCATCCTAACTAGGGACATCCCTGAAACCACTAGAAATAATCCACCCAAACAGTACACCCACACTTGATGATGCTAGGTCACTCATATGTTGAAACCAAGGCTTGGCACCCCACCGGAAAAGGATTCAGAAGTGGGCATAAAAATGGATGAGATGGGCATAGGAACACTAGTTATACTAACATATGCAAAAGATGACACAATTGACATCCCCCATATCAAGGGAGCTATAGAAAAAGGTGTGGATGATGTAGATCCAATCGTGTTGAGGGATGGTAATGTGGATATCACGAGGATGCCCTCGAGGGGATTTCCCCCAGTACCACTTGAATATGGGCTTGATGGCTCAACTACACCGAACAAAACACTTGGTCCTAACATGGTGGGAGGATGAATAAACAAATAAAAATTCTCACTAAAATACTCCCTTACTTGGATAAGTAGAGGTGTGTATGGCTCAGTCAAAGGAGGGTTAAAATTTGGTGGACGGTGTTCATATATCACTTACACTTCGACCAAACTAGTATCATCAAACCAAAGAAAAGACCCTTAAAATTCTTTGTCACATGTATCACACTCATTTAGAGGCGATTTCACCTCTGTGATTGGCTCAAGTCCTCGTAGTCGACGGGACCGGCTCAATGATTCAACCATGATGAATGTAATATGTGCAAATCCAAACACAATTTAGCTTAAGGTCGACCTAGAATCGAACTCAAAGAGAAAACCCTTAATCAAACTAGGACAATAACAAGCAAACCAATTGGCTCAAGGGAATTCCAAAAACCAACCCTATGGGGGAGATGAAGTCCCCACAAGATTGGCTAGTGAAGGTATGAGGAGTTTTTACAATGATCTACGTGAAACAACCTTGACTAATGTAAGTAACCTTTATTAAGGAGGGCACCCTCTGGGGGAACTGAAACTGTGAACAAACATCTGCCCGATGTACTACAAGCACGTCCCACCTGCAGTCACCTCTGTGGCTACCTAGGAAAGGTCACTAAGGCTACCACCTAACAATCAATGACAGGGTGAACAGTCGTAAGTCCAACCACATGTAACTGTAGGGTAACTAATCCCAAAGCTTTGAAGGTGTTAGCGCTAGAAGTTTCTTCTAGACTACTATAGGGTCAAGCCTAGCACATCTTAGTTATTGCAATGGTTTTTATGCATAAATGTATATGGTTTTTTGAAAAGGTTGGAGGTTTCGACAATAAATGAAGAAAGAGAATATCAGTCTCTGATTGTAAACAAGTGTTGATCCCACTTACTTAGTCAATGGTAGTCAATTTAATAAAGAAGATAAAACCATAAGATGAAAGAAATATGAAAATGTCCAATCTGTTCACTCACATGGGAAGATTCATGATCCTAAATGTCATTCAGAAAGAGAGAATAAGGTACTTAAAAACAAGTCTTGGAATGGGAAAAAAAACTGTGAAATCTTCACTGCCTTATCAACGTAACAAGATAATTTCAATGCATTGCAAAGATAACATGTTTTACAAGTAAGAAAAGGAAGAAAGATATTAGAGAAGAAAGTCTGCTCATCAAAAGGGTTGTAGCATTGAGTGTCAAATGAAAAAGTTCTCGCTTTACAATCACGAAAAAGAGTCTCAATCCTACATCTCTAATCTCTATTGAACCCTCTCGAGCCTTTCAGCTGTATGAAATCTTTCCTTCCAAAAGATTTATAAATTTACAATGATAATTTTTTTCCCCCAAAATGATGGATCTAGGATTTCTAAATATAGAGATTCGTTTCTATTTTGTTGGGAATGAAATCATTAAACCAAATCTAAATAAATAGGTGTCAAATACTAAAGTTGTTGTAGACCAATATCCTTCTTTGTAGACAACAAATCTTCCTTTGACTTCTACTTAGTTTACATTTGTTCATTTTCTGCCAATTGTGCCTTTCAATGTTGAGAGGTGGTTAAAGCCTGGAAAAAGGTCTCAAATGTTGAAGATGCTCAGCCACTTCTTCTTTAGTTATTTTCATAACAAATCTGGAATTGATTTGTCACCTTTGACTGCTGGAAAAGATTACTCGAATCTGGAACATTTATCCAAATCGAACTTGTCATTTGACTACTTAATTTTTGCCCAGAAATCTGGAAATTAACTTCTTTAATAGACACTCTACCACGTGTGCCTTATTTGAAGAGATTAGATTCCCTTTCCTGAGCTTGAAAACATAACTATCCTTTCTATGAATGTGATCGATAATGATAGCATATTGATAAATTAATTCAACCTCTGAGAGATATTTATTTGTTTTCGATTGCTTGTGCTGGTGCGTTGTCAATATTTCACAACTTCATGACACCTGGGCGTTTTCCCATTTCAGTCTATATATGCCTTATGTTCCTGCTGGGGATTTACATTGAAAACTTTGTCTTGAAAACTTCGCCCGACTGCTAATAACATCATGGATATCTGGTGTGTTGAAAAAGAGATCATGTTAAAAACTCAACATGCAAACTTCAAATGGTCATTTTAATTCTATGAACAGAGACATGAGATATTTTGGGATTTGTGCGCCATCTCTATCCTCTTGCATAGATCCTCTACTAGAATGATCATTGGAGTTCCAATTTTCTATATTTGATTTATGTTGAGGTTCATAAACGACTTAACCAAATCACCATCTAGGGAATTTTTATCAACAGTCCTTCTTTTATTGCTAAATGACTGCCATTGTTAATGGCTCAAGCCCCCAATTATCTCGAAATAATAAAACAATAAATCTTCAATTGAAAAGAGGCATGGGAGTTTCATTGTCGAATTTGTGTGCTAATGCTCAAGTAAATGTCTAACAATATAAACACTTCCCAGCACTCAAAGCTAGTGGTTATCAAGGAGGCACCAATTGATACAATTTGAAACCCTGTTTCAGATCCTTGGAACCTCTGCGGACCTGAAAATTATGATCTTTACAAATAATAACCTCAAGGTCCACAATGATGAACTATGTATATTTTGAGACTACACGATAAGCATCCTTCCTATAATATCTTGAATACCAAGGTTAATAAGGCACAAAGAATCCAAGCATTGCGGTATACAAGCTATTGCATCTACAGAAGGGAGGACACCAACCATGACAGCATCCAAAAAAACATTCAGCAGACCAACAACATCTAGAACATAATAGGAAGTTGGATCTTCGTGAATAAGATCATTCATGATAGTGGCTACAAGTGAAAAGACCCCACCACCAAAGTCCTTCGATCTTCTGAATACAGTGCACAAGAAAAATGACAAAGCACTCTCTTCAGATTCATACAGCCTTGCAGTATTTTTAGGAGCATATGTGCCAAGAGATATAGCACAAAGCAAAAACTTCATAAGAAATCTCCCATGATAAGGAACCAATGTGTTAGATTGAGCTATATGTGTTGCCTCTAACTGAGCAGCATTTTTCTGAGGAGACTTGCCTTTGAAACCTCATTGTGATTCTCCACTCTACTTCTTTACTCTCTCCTCAAAATGGCGAACTTCAATCTTCAAGCGTGTTATGGTGTTATCCAAGCCTCCTAAATCCCCAAATGAGGTTGCAACAAGATTACTATAGTCCATAAAGGCCTCAAGAACATGCATAGCAATTTTTACTAAGTGTATGTGTTGTGGATCTATATCTTTGAGAAGAGGGAGAAAAGTTGTCATTAAGCCCACATCTCTTAATGCAATGCAGCTAGAAGAAGAAGAAACTAAAACTATTACAAGAGAAAGTTGTACTTCTAGGAAAGATATATAACAATAGGAAGATTCACTGGAAAGGGAACTTATTTCCTTCTGCATTAGACTAGGTAAGATGCCATGATGTTCTCCTACCTATTGTTCTTGGACATTACCCTCGACTTTTCTCCTTTATTACCATCCATCTCTTCCTAAGATCAATTATATTCCTCCACATAAATTTCAGTGGAGAAGACAACTTTTGGTTATTTAAAATTTGTGTTATCTTATCAAAGTATGCATCAATGTGCTCCTTGGCATTTGGATGGTCAATCATGTGAGGAATAATGCTTATCAATTTGCATAGATATTCTACATGCTTGATATCTAGATTTAATCTGCAATATTGAAACTCTTAACAAGGGAAAAGGTCTCGGGGACAGAGAATTCCCCTTCATCAATTTTTGTAAGAACACACTTCTCGGTGCTACAAGAATATCCCCATTCCCGCAACAAGGAGAAAATTGAAAATTTAGTATCTGGATACTAACATTGGCTCCTTCTAGGGATGACATGCTCCCTGTGAGATGCCAAGAAAAAACAGACCATTGTGCATGTCCATTCAACTTGAAAACCCTACAACCTTTATCTCTGCAAACATTTACATTTTTTTGTGTTGTGCCTAGTCCATTGGGTTATGGAGTTCTTCAATAGCGTTTCAAATCAGGCCCAAACTTCTGCAACTTATTCAAAATCTAACAAAATGTTGAAACCAAACTTTCTGCTGCAAACCTGATTACACTATGAAAACTGTAAGAACAAATGCTCAAGAAGAAAGCTTATTTCCTACCCTACTTCTAACCAATTATACTGTCACTTGATCAAGTGAAATCATGTCTCCAATGAAACCATGATAACATCCATGTTGCACCTCTTCCGTCACCTTAGTGAGAAAAATAGAGGTGCTTGCAAGCTCAGTTGGGTCTGTTGAGCAGGACAACTGCAAGGAAAAGAGTTAGGGAAAGAAATAAAAAACTACAATTAAGAATTAAACTAAGAAATGCAATAACAATTAAATTCATGAGCATAGGGACATACAAACAAAAATAACCATAAGACCCATGTCACCAATGTTGAGGCTGATCTATTAGTGAAACAATACACCAAGAAGAAAGGGGACTATGAGTCCTTTCTTCCTCCAAGGGAGAGCTCTTGGACCCCCACTAGCTAGCTCTTCTTACAACAAAGAAAAACGGAAAATGATGAAAGAACTCTTTACAAATCCACTCAATGGGGGAGATGGATTGTCCAATGCAATGGTGCAAATATGCTC
>SNQJ01S0138705.1:30464-45982 GCA_010110895.2 Picea sitchensis | reverse complement strand
GAGGGATTTTGGTTGAGGTTGAGGTACAGGTTGGTGCATGGTTGATGCACTTGTTTATGGTACAAGTTGATTACAGGTTGTTTAGTACAGGTTGGTACATGGTTGATGCACTTGTTTATGGTACATGTTGATTACAGGTTGAGGTACAGGTTGATGCATGGTTGATGCATGGTTCAAGTTATTGGTACAATTTGTTTGGTGTAGGTTTATTGGTACAGGTTTACAACAATATATCTCACAATGATAGTGTGACAGTGGTTCCATCATTCTACTTATACGTTAGGGCAGTTGGATGGGGAAAGTACAAGTGGTTGTAGCCACGTTCCAATTGTAGCCGAAGAACATAGGGGGTTGTAGCCTCCTTCTGGTTGTAGCCATAGAATTGGGGATTTGGAGCTTCCCTAAAGTTTTAGCCTAAGAAACTAGGGGGTTGGATCCTCCTTCCAGTTGTAGCTGGAAAAAAAAGGAAGTTGGTGCTTCCAATGAATGTAATTCTTCAATACATATAAGAAAAAACATTTTGTGGTTTTCTCCTACTTTGGGTTTCCACGTAAAAACACTGGTGTACTGTGTATGTGTATGATTTTTCATTTGTTCATTGTTTATTTACTCTGCAAATATTGGATGATAATTCTACATTGATATAAAAATTGCATTATATGGTTAAAATAGATTAGATTGCTTTATTACTGATTCACCCCCCCTCTCAGTAATCCAACATAGAGGAAGAGGCCTAGTATCCTTTATGAAGGAAGAACACTCTTCACAAGACTAATATAGAGACAAGAAGTAATCTTCTGCGAATGATCCATGTTGGTGGAGCAAGGGGGCTATAAGTCCCTTATTTATGGATCAATATTGGTTACATGTAAAAAATACCTATTGGTCTAATATAAACCCCTTGAAAATGCATATATTAATATAAAATTTCATAAATTATCCAAAAAATAACATAATTAAGGGAATTTTAACCTAGGAATAAGTTTGTATGTATGAATAAGTGATTGTTATATAATTTGTAGGACAAAAATGATGAACACATTTTTTTTTTCTGACTGGAGGAATTGACAACTAGGTTGAGCTTGTACTCACATGACATGGGGTCAATTCCAACCACTAACAATATAACCTCTAGCTGCACCACACAACCCCCAAGCATAACACACATGCTAGGTGATGTCTGAACCAATGACAGCGCAAGGAGTGCCTTAATAGTACACTTTATTTCCAACTGATGTACACCTTTGGGATTTGATCCACTTATGTGTGCATGGGTCACGATACTATTTAATATAATGTATCTGCATTCAAACACATGTTTGACCACTACTTCATGGTGGCCCCATGGCTCCAGGATAGGCCCTCATGGGAATTGAATCTTTCCCAATGGTGAAAAGCTCATCCCTTTCCACCATTGGATCCAACCCCTTTAGGTGATGATTAAAAATTTAGAAGTATCATTTAACTCTTATTAAGGTTTAGTGAATCTTATGAGAAGTGGAAGGGTATACATGTACATGCACATATGTATTCAATTAAATTTCAATTAAAATAAAGGTTTCATTTTTAGGATATTTTTCATTTATTTTCCTTGACAACATAAAAAACTCACCATGATTGATTGAAACCACAACCTATTTAGTGTGAATCTCTTGCCATGTTTGAATTTGATGTTTCCTCTTTGTACTAAATAAAATATATTTCCATTGATTAAAAAATACACTATTTTCTCACTAATCAAATTTACATCCCTTATTATCAATGTGAAAGTAATAAATGTATGCATACTTTCTTATCCTAATTGAAAATATGTCACTCATTTCATTACTCTAACAGAGTGTAATTCCCTCAGGTTAGCTATAATTTCACAATACCAAGATATTGATCTATTCAAGTCACCAAGTTCAACTTTCCAAAATAACATGCATCATAAACATACAATTCTATCAAATTTAATTGTTGTACATAGCATGTGTTTCAAAGTATGTCAAATTTTAGGTTTAATTTACATGCAATAATCTCTTACCTATGCATTGTCCTTTCCTAGGCATGACCTTTTTGGCCTAGATATGGAAATTTGTTTTAGTTGACTACTTTTCTATATGATTTGAGTCAAATCATAGAGTGACCCGTGTGGAACATCCAAGGTTCTCACTATACACAAACACCCACATCATTGTGTTTTCCTTTCCATGCATTGTTTCTAAAAGACTCCAAGTATGTTGGATTCTTGTCTTCTTATAAATTTGCTTCAACCAAAAAAATGAATGTGTTGACTTGAACTATCCCCCACACCCATTGAACCAAATCCAATGTTTATGAATGTGATCTGATTCTTGCTCAACAATTCATATATTAAACCAAATAAATATGCAACAAACAATGTGTCATTCTCACAGTCATCACTGACTTAAAAATGATACTTCATAATGAAAATGTAGGATTATTGAGTGCGAGGATGATGTTCATCTATGCATGTCTATACAAGACATGCAAAAATATAGAAACTTGAACACAAAAGTGAACCATCATCAAAATTAAACCGTATAAACGAGTAAAAACATCAAACACATAAATATAAGAAAACAAATATTTGGTCATAATGATAGTACTCACTTTGTATCTCTTTGTTTGGAGAATATGTATACTTATTGATGAATTCTACCATTTATAATATTATGCACAACTCAAACACTTCACAAGATTGTTTGAATCGAGAATATTTCCACCTCAAGATGTGAGTCTTTGATATTTTTATAAACCTAATTTTGGAACTTCCCCCTGAATTCTAAAACAAGCATCTCATCCTCAAGAAGTTCAATCATTTTATAGGACACACCCTAATAGGGGAAAGAAATCATCGTAACATCTCTTCTCCCTTCCATTATCTTGCAATCAAAGATATGTGGGAACCATGATAAAATTTTGATGAAAGAGTGCCAAATTACCACATTCAAGGAATCTTCCACCTAGACATCATTGATTGAAAAATACATGTTAAGGATTCCTTTTGAATAAAATCATAAAAAAATATTGAATTGTGGGAGGACAAGGATCAAATTTCTAGTGTATTTTGAAAAAATATATGAATGTCTTGTGATATAACTAGAACTCAACATGCTAATGACAAAAAAATGTGTTGCAAACAATGTTGGGCCTAATATTTACCATGTTTTCAGTTTATCAAATGTGTTAGTATTAATGTTGAAATCAAGGTTTCTTTCTTGAAATTCCTCGAATAATTCAATTTATATCATCTCCATAAATTTCTTATAGTTCTCATAATGAATGTGTCTATATAAGAATCAGCGTAGAAAATTAGTCTGATGTGGCATAACACTAGAATTCATTTCCCAAACATCTACCACCTTCTCTTTAAATCCCTCTAGAATTTTGTCTTGTAATGGTTTCATGTACATAATATCCAACAATCAACTTCATTTTATATAAGAAGCTTGAATTTAGTATGCATTTGTAGTGTTCTTTATGAAACACAGAGTAATTTTGACAATGTTGTCACCATTCGACTTCTTGAAGTTGATAATTTGACAACAACAATTGTAATTACCCTTGAGTAGCTTAAATATTATGCTTTCTTTATTTTTCCAAATGAATAGAGATATATTTTTCGATACATTCTCAAGTGCCTTTCCATGTCTAGTACCTTGAAAATACAATAACATTGTTTCCTCTCTAAATTTCACGTGCTTTATGAATTTGTTCAAGATTTGAGCCCACCTAATAACTAATTTTTTTCTTAAATATTTATTGAGTGCCCAAATTCGTCATTTTTCTATTCATATGAACAATCATAAAAATTTCCATCCCTTTCTAAATCACTACAAATTACAATGATTTTTGAAACTTGAGACGGGGTTGGTTCCTATAGAAACTGGATAGATGCCATTCCTACATAGTCAAATCATTTTTTTACATTTACATATATAAAGCATGTATTAAATATAAAAATTACTATGTAAATTATAAACTAAAATATAAATAAAGATCATGAGTATAATATCTATTTAGTGAACATAGATAAACATTATTGATATTATATATCATTAGATGCCTTGAACATTCTCCAATTAGATGTATTGAAGGCTAGATAATGGATTACCCTGAAGGCTTACCAATGGCTTGGCATATAGACTCCCCAACGATGTGTACATTGACATAACCTGGATTTTATGGTTGGTTTGATTCTTCATGCATGGCATCATCTACATTTTCCAACGGGTGTCATTCTTATGCATGCCAATACCTACATTTTCTATTGGGTTTCATTCTTGATGCACATTATTGTCATGTTCTTTTAATTCTACTTTTGTTTTTCTCATTCTCTTTTTAACCTTCTCTCTCACTTCATCTTCGTTAGTCCATTTACTATCATATTTATTGTACATTTTTTTTCTTACTGTCCATCTCGATTGTTGAAATAATACCCACAATATATATTTTCTTATAATTTTAGCATAAATCTTGTGATATATAAAGAATATTTTAGCATAAAACACAAAATTACATTTTCTTGTACTTTTTTTCCTTATTAGAATATAGCATGTGAAGTGTGGTCATTGTCTAAGTTAGTATATTCTTGATCAAGGTCTATCCCTCAATCAAGGTCTTATCCTCGATCAAGCATTTAAGATTAACCCGAAAAAACATTCAATTGAGTGTCTATGAATTGATTAATTCCTCTATAAAGGTCATGCAAACCCTCGATTGAGGTGTTTTGGGTTTAAAATTTATCAATCCTTCAACCTTTTTGCAGGATTTTCATCGAGATAAAATTTCGAAGAAGTGAAATACCTTCATCTTTTCCATGTCAGGTGATGGACTTGATACCAATTTGGATTTATCATTTTTTTATAATAATGGCTATGATTTTTATTATAAAATCCTATGACAGAATTGGATAACTTTGATACAAAAATGGGAGGAAATCACCAAATGTGGGGGATATTCCTAGCTCTAAAATATTGGGTATTACAACAACTCCTAAAATTTATTTTTGCACAAAACTTATTTAATATACTAGAGTACAATAACATATGTGAACAATCTATGAACATACAAAGTTGCTAAAACAATGCATATCTAAAATAAGTGTCGTTGTTGATTTTTGGTTATCATTGGTCCATAGTTGGAGTCTTCCTCTTATTATTGAAAACCATCATACATTCCTCTTTCAGATCTTGGATAGGTGTGAATGGGTCTTCCAAATATACATTGTCTTAATTTGGTGGATCAATTAGTGTTTATTCAATCTTTAATTATACCTCTATCTAATTTACTTGATCAACTGTGCTCACCCAGGGCTGAGCGTTGTGTAACGCCCCCATCATTACGACTACGGGTGAAGAAAAAGTGCAATTTTTTTTTGTTTGTTTTGTTTTTAGGCCAAAAATGTGGCAATTACAACAATTTAAACACACAACTGATGAAGAACGCAAGCACACAGTCCAGGCAATAGGAAACTACGACTCCATGCACTGGCACAAGGGTAACTGGGCAGAACATGCATAAAACAACAAGGAGAAATGACTACCCGCATGATGCAAAATGACCTCACCTAAAACTAAGGTACCACACCCCTTCCTGACACAATGGCCTTGACGACCAAGGTCAAGAACCTCAAGGCACGTGAACCCAACACATGAAGGCATCACAACCCATGCGCCAAAAACGACTACAATGAACAATGCCCACAATGGGTAACACAGACTCTGGCCAAGTTATCATTCGCCTATATCCAATAGGGAGTGCCATGATCCCCTCGTCAGGAATCATGCCATCCCCAGGTGATAGGCTGGTCAATAAACTTGGCTCCACAATCCTAACACGACCAAGGATTCAAGAAAAACCAGCGTGCTAGGTGGTGAAACAATTGACACTAGACTGCACCCACACCCCAACAATAGGTCGACGAGACGCAAGAGGATGACAACAGAGGAAGACATAAGCCAACACATGAATTTGTCAACAACCCAACCCTTTAGTCACATCTAAATCAATCAAAGATACCAATCTAAAGTAACATAACTTACCCTTTAAATCAACATGTCTGAATCACAATTCAGTCAAAACATGCCAATCTAATTAACATTAATTATAATCCGAATTGGAAAAATCTAAATTTATCATTAAATACAATCTAGTTTTAGCAATTAACCTCATAGACGATGTTAACAATATTAATGCACACGCTGCAATTATCCCACTAATTAACAATATTAATTTACAATTTAGTCCTTAATGTACCATCAATTTAACATTAAATGCAATCGATGGAACAGGTCTAAATTATAATTTGGTCATCAATTTACCATCTAAATTAACTCTAAATGCAATCAATTTAGCAAGATGAATTAAGTCAGCACTAACGCTATAAGCAATAATTGCATTCTGATTTAACAAGTCTGGTAAAATAAAATTTAAAACTAAATGACAAGTCTGGTCTAAATTAAATTACAGGTTGTCTATTTAGAATAGAGGTTGTCCAATAAATATTAAATGTTGTACTAATCAAAGGATGTTAAGGGAGAAGCTGTCCATAAAAATGCTAACGCCAACCCTTACACCTGTCAGCTAATAAGTTGCTATTAATAGTGCATGCAGTCAGCTAAAAAAATTGGTACATGCACCGGCCACAAAAATGTAATTTGTCGAGAATCAATGCCCTGATTAAATGAAAATGTAGGTAATGAGCAACGATATGCAGTCTTGGAAATGGCAATCGCAACCTTAACAAAGGGCAGATCGCCAGGTAATGAATGAGCAATTCGCAGTCACCTACTTCTCTGTCAGAGATGGCACCAAGAGAAAAAAAAACACATACAAATTACAGACCCATCATCGCTGCTAGAGGATAGTAAATAAGGTGAATTCCACCGGGTAACTCACCCTTATATTACAATAACGAAGAGTACAATCTCCTTCCATACCGTGATTTTCCAAGGGGGAGATTTCGTGGCCACACAATTAGGATTTTAAAGGCATTCTAGTGGGATCTGTAGAAACCGAACCTCGATGGTCAAGCATATTGATAGTGAAGGGCTGGAGAATATGAAACCAACAACAACAAGAGATGGAAGATTGAAATCAAAAGAAAATAACAACTATCGAAGAAAGAGAATATCCACTTGTGATCGAGTAAGAGAACGTTGTTCAAGATTGTGCACAGTTGCGAATCTTCAAAGGACCAGAGGAGCTCTGCGCGCGTTTCACATCTCTGGGATCCACATGTATTTTCCATGAGGCCGATAAATCAGATCAATGGAGTATAAGGCGAAGTTCCAACACCCTTGGCAATTTCAATCTCAAAGTAATGTAGTTCTAAAACATTATATCAAAATAATATAAACTGGAACGAACTGAAACGAATTTACACATCACCAATCTAACATGAATTTATACAATACAAAACTGGAACAAGTTATACATCATGAATCTAAAAAAATTTACACATCGCGGATCTGGAACGAGTTCCCAACACCCATCGCACATTCAAAAATTCAAGTCAACTAAATGAGTCTGTTGAGTTTAACACAACAAAAGAACTGGGTAAAAAGGCTACCCTAATAGTGAAAACGCCTAGAAAAATGGCAGGGTAAAATTTTCCATTAAAACTGATAAAAAATCAGAATGCGATCGCCAGGGAGTCCTTGAAAACAGAGATAAAATATTCAGGAAAATAAATTAAAAACACAGAGTCGTAATTGTGGATTAGTGGGTTGTGATGCTGAGAATAAACGCCATCAACAAAAGAGAACGGATTTAAGTTGCAGGGAGGGATCACAACGTAGATCTGAGTTTCCAACAATATAAAAAAAACACATGCATGTGTTCATTTATCTAGCAAAACGCAGAGTTAAATTCATCCGACAACATATAAAAATGCATAGAATTCCCAACACAGTCTACGGATGCCGAGAACGCAGAAGACACATAGATGATATAACATGTAGAGACCGAGGCAAGGCAAAGATCAATGCAGAGATGACAGGGAGAAAACAACTGGGCAAACACATCCTTCGCTCATCATACATGCATAGAAAAACAAGGCATTTAGATCCATAGGTCTATTAACACTGAAGTGACGACTGTAGATCAGGCTCCTGGACGACTTCTCAGGCCTGGACTGATGAGTTTGGGACGAAGACAAAAATATAAACTGCAAATCATCACAAATCAATAAAACCATATTAAGGTCAAGACATGCAGGGCTCGAAGGCCATGGGAATCAATCAACATCGAGCTAAAGGCTATGGGGGACATTTCAGTATCAACTAGGATGCTAAGAAAATCATTTTCTTTACCTGATTAAACATACAGAACTAAAATTATGAATCATACTAACAATCTACCATGCAGAAACAAAGGAAGCGTACCATATCCCAAGTCGCCCACACTAAGTTGATGTCCCGCACACTTCATGCAACTCCCGCTTGCTGACCAATGAGACTTCATCGGTAGCTCCCAACCAATGATAGGGGTACTCTTCTTCCCCCTTATCCCCCTGAGCCACAAAGGGGCCATGCACACTAACCAGAGAATCAACTAGCTCCTAGCACACCTCGCAAGGCCGAGCTACCACTCCTCATTGAGCTGGGTATCCCAACTCCCACAAGCTAAGTTAGTCAAGTATACATTTCTACAATGTAACATTACACATCCCAGAAGAGATCCATCATCCTTCTCCTCCCTCCATTATATAGAGTTTCTAAGTCCTTTACTTTCCCAAAATCCCATTTAATTTAATGTTTAATAATTTAATTCATAAAAATCCTCCCCGTACATGTGTCATCCATCCCATTCATTCCTCCATAAATTGATTTCATTAATTAATTAATTACCCCTAATTCCCTCACCCACCTAAAATCTTTCCTAGAATCGCTCCTAGGTGTCCCCTATATTCCCTTAGAAGTTTTAATGACTTTCCCCCTTATTAATTTACTAGTTGAGTTTAATTTAGAAAGTTCTTAAATGCTAGATACCTTACTAAGTTAGAATTTCTGCTTTTTCCTTGTGTTTCCTCTTTCTTTTTATGTTTCCTAATTATTTTAGATTTCCCTCCCCTTTTTATTTAAAACTCAATTTGGCAGGTGTAGAAAATTAACTTTTTCCCTTTTCCCTTTTTAATTAAAAGATTTTAATTAGTATAAGTGACAAAACATTTATTTCCCCTTTTTAAAACTTTATCCCTCAAAATATTTTTATAAATTAAAAGAATTACTCACCCCCCTTCTTGACACATGATTAAAGATGATTATCATTTTTATTTATTTATTTTTATTTTTACAAACATACCTTTCTTTTACTGTGTGTTTCACCTAGACCTAGATTTTAATTTTCAAGGTTGGGCGACATTTTATAAGGGAAATTGTTTTAAAATTTTCTTATCACCTTATTCGTACTCAGGCCAACTAGGTTTATTCATTTATTAATTAACAACGCGACGTTCCCTTCAGGACGCACTAGGTGCTCCAAGGGTGCCACTCGCCTCCTTCTGTTTCTCCTGCACGATGTGCCCTTCAGGACACACCATGTGCTCCAA
Organism: Picea sitchensis; assembly: GCA_010110895.2. NCBI lineage: Eukaryota > Viridiplantae > Streptophyta > Pinopsida > Pinales > Pinaceae > Picea > Picea sitchensis. The sequence continues at coordinate 36,423 of SNQJ01S0138705.1, read as the reverse complement.
GGGTGCCACTCACCTCTTGACTGACTTCGTAGACATCAAAAACCCCTAGAGTCAATACTCTGCCAGGTGATCTTGTGGGAGACTAAGGGCCTCTAAGGAATAAGGCCCCCACCTTATTGCGTGCCCCTTAGAATCATTGTGAGCGACTGTCGTAATCGGCCCTCACGACATCGTGGGTCTTCTCGAACTAGGTAGTCATTAACCTATAGTTCAAGCCATGGTGGGAGTGTTAGTAGGATATTGCAGGGCTATTGTCCACACCTCTCCCTCAACGTCTCTGTTATTCATGCGTGACCCCTTTACTCCACATGTGAGTTTGGTCGACAAGCTATCGTTAGCCTGCATCATCAACGAATTATATTAGAACATATCCATAAGCATATCATCTAATCAGATGCACAAAAGTCATATATACAAGAATCAAACCCCAATAGTCCACTCCTTGATTCGATCTAGAGTCCAAGGGGTCACATTTATGCCTCTACATCCTCGGGGTCCAAAATCCTGCACACTTAGGGAAAACCGAGTCAATATAACCTATCTATGTCAATGCAACAAAATAACATGTCATCAATTCACAACACCTAATAATCATAATCAAATGCCCAAAAGTATAATAATATGGATTACTTGTGAGAAAGTGTCCTCAAAGAATAAGTTTGTTCAGTGCGCGCAAGAGCGCGATGTTACATACACCCCCTCTTGGTCTAAAATTTGTCCCGAAGTTTAACAATATATAAGGAATGAAATAATGTGTATCACAGTATCATAAGTCTATCTATCAAATAAAAATGGAAATTGCTAGCGCATATCATATGCGTCCTCCCAGGTCTCTGAGTGCGAACTATAGTTGTCCCACTGGACCTTGACCCGATCTACTGTTCGACACCGTAGCTATCGAATGAGATGATCCAATATGCAAATCGACTTAGTCGTGAGTGCCCCCTCGTCTTATACCTACAAGGAACTCATGTTAATAACATGTGTAGGATCACTAATATAATGTCTCAAAACAAATACGTGAAAAACATCGTGCATACGCCTCAAGGAATTAGGCAAGGCTAGTTGATAGGCCACGGGCCCCTTCCTCTCCACAATCTCAAAAGCTCCCATGAACCTAGGAGAGAGTTTATCTCCTTTTCCAAACTTGATCGAACTCTTATGCAGTTTTACCCACAAGAAGACTCAATCACCAACCTCGTAACTATGGTCGACACGGTGCCCATCGACATAACTCTTCTATCGATCCCACGCTTCTTTAATCATTTGTATTAATGTTTGCCTTTTCTCTTCCATTTCTTGGATTGCTTTTGGTCCCACCAATACCCTATCCTCAAGCCAGTCCCAACTCAAAGGCGTCCGACACGGTCGCCTGTAAAAAACTTGAAAGGCGCCATCTTAATGGTGCTTTGGTAACTGTTGTTATAAGTGAATTCCACCAGTGGAAACAATTCTTCCCAATGCTTTTGTTGGTCCATCAAGTACATGCACAACATGTCCTCCAAGTTCTGGTTCATTCGTTCGGTCTTCCCTTCAGTCTACAGGTGATACGCAGTACTGAAGTTAAGTTGGGTTCCCAAGGCCTCTTGGAAACTCGTCCAAAATCATCCAGTAAACACTGATCCTCGATTGGATATAATCCTCTTAGGCAAACCATGTAGCCTCACAATCTCACTGATGAAAACTTTAGCTATGTCCGATGCCTGATACATCATCCGCACAGGAATAAAATGATCACTCTTCGTCAGAGTGTCGAACACTATGAAAATCGAGTCATGTCTCCTTACCGTCAATAGCAATCCAACAATAAAATCCATCGAAATAACCTCCCATTTCGATTCCGGAATAGCGTGCAGGTGTAGTAATCCTGCTGGATGTTTATGTTCAACCTTTACCTATTGACATTCTAGACATCTCACCACATAGTTGACTATGTCTGCCTTCATTTCTTTCCAGAAGAATGAGGGTTTAAGGTCTGCCCTCATTTTCGTGACTCCGGGGTGAGCCATGTATACTACTCTATGAACCTCGTTTAGGATCAAACTCCTCAACTCGTCGTTCGATGGTACATAAATTCAATTTTTAAACCTCAATAATTCATCGTCGTCAAATGCAAATACTTCAAATCTTGGTACCATCATTGTGTTTTGTCCGATAAAACCCTCGACCTCTTTTTACTAGTCATCATCATGTTGTAAAGTTATAATATTTTCACATAGATTTGTCTGAAGAGACAACACCGAAAAGATGCATGGTCTCTAACTCAATGCATATGCCACTCGGTTCACTATTCCTTTTATGTAAGTAATCTCAAAGTCATACTTGCTAACCAACGCCTTTGTCACGCGTTTAGGTTGCTTTGCGTAGAGATGTGATGTATTCCATAGTGGTTCGTCTTTGCCTTTGTCACACGTTCAGGTTGCTTTGCATAGAGATTTGTTGTAGTCCATAGTGGTCCATCTTTAGATCAAATTTTTGTCCAAAAAGGTAGTGTCTCCAAACCTTCAAGGCATATACAATGGCTAACAAATCCAAATTGTGCGTCGCGTAGTTCTTCTCATGCCTTCTCAGTTTTCTCGAGATGTAAGCGATCACTCAACCGTCTTGCATCAAGAATCAACCTAAGCCTTCCTTGGATGCGTTAGTGCATACAAAGAAGTCCGCGTCTATGTTAGGGACCTTTAGTATCGATGTCATTTTCAACAACACCTTGAGCTTCCTAAAAGCTTCTGCACATTTCTCGGTCCAAACAAACTTCTTGTTCTTCTTCTGCAACTCCATGATTAGATTTGCTATCTTCGAAAATCCCTCGACGAACCATCAATAGTATCCTACTAAACCCATGAAGCTACGTACTTCCGGGACGTTTGTCGGCACAGTCCATTCCATAATAGCCTCGACCTATGTTGGATCCATGGCGATACCTTCGCCGAATATGACATGCCCTATGTAGTGAATCTCCGATTGATAAAACGAGCATTTGGACAACTTCCCATACAATTTGTGCTCTCGTAGACACTGTAGTACCAAGCGCAAGTGCTCATCATGTTGTTTCATTGTCCGAGAGTAAATCAAAATATCGTCAATGAATACTTGGATGAACTTGTCCAAGTACTCTCGGAATACCCCGTTCATCAAACTCATAAATACCCTTGGGGTGTTTGTCAGTCCAAACGGTAAAACAATAAACTCGTGTAATGCCCAAACCGCGTCTTAAAGGAGGTCTTAGGGATGTCATCCTCCTTGATCTGTAACTGCTGATACTCTGATCACAAATCGATCTTTGAGAACATCATTGCACCCTTCATCTAATCGAAGAGATCATCAATCCTCGGCAATGGATACTGATTCTTGATCGTTGCCTTGTTCAATTGACGGTAGTCAATGCAGAGCCTCCACGACCCATCCTTATTTCTTATGAAAATAATAGGCATGGCCCACGGTGACACACTTGGACGTATAAGTCCCAGGGTCAACAACTCCTTCAATTTCATTCTCAACTCATGTATCTCCGGGGTCGACATCCGATAAGGCGTTCTAGCTATCGTTTCAATTCCTAGTTTTAGGTCTATAGTTGTTACCTATGATTTTGGTCGTCATGATGATGTATTGATGATGGTGTACTCAGGCTCTTCATAAGAAATTTCTCCGGATCTCCTTGGAAATCCAACCTGGCATAATCATAGTCGTCAACCATCAACAGCTGTGGTTGAAGCCAGTCAAAGAAAGTATCATCATACTTGATGATCGGTCCTTCTACCTGCCGGGCCATGAGCCGACACCATCTCAGCATCCTTGGATCCCTGGGACCCAGTATATTCCACTCAACCTACAACCTCAGTAATGGGACCCTCTCAAGGAAGAAGGACACCAACAAAGATCCGTACCTGAATTGATTCAGGTCGCCTTATCTACATTTGGTCAACTATTTTTTTATACTTCGAAGCACAACATCTGCCCAGTTGAACACTCGAGGCTCAGTACACTCAATAGCATACTAGAAGTAACTCTGTAACGCCATGTGAATAGGATAGTATGGAGGGTCAAATCTCATACCCCCCAAATAGCTACTTTTCCTTTCTTTCTCTCAGCCTCGGGAACGCAGTGTAAACGACAGTATTCACTCATCTGTAGCCCACCACCTCTGCTACCAGTCAGGCTCACATAGTACCCCCGCGTGACAATCCAGTCAAAAAGTAAATGTCCTCAATGTATAAGGATAGTGTGTGGACCCCCACATGAAATACCTGCTGATCAGGGTCCCACATACGCACCAGGTACTCTAACAACCTGACTTGGGCCCTCATGCCCGGGATACGAAAGTACTTCAAGAGGCCACAATCTCTCAAAGGAGAAATAGTAGGTGGATGATTTTCGGCCATCGCATTGTCTTCTTCGTGCTCCCTTTCGCACCATTCAAGCACCATTTTGATGGCCAATTATCTGCATAAGGAACACAAAAAGAAGATTAGCAACTTTTTTCATGATTTGGTTCTTGTTCATTGACTAAATTTAAAAAAAAAAATTGATCTTTACGGTTCTTGCAGGTGCCCTGTGTGCACAGTGCGAGAACCTTGCAGGCTGCCCATGGTTCACCTGCAAGAATCACCCATTCTCGCAGGTCCCGTGTAGCCTGCCTGCGAGAATGGAAGCGCACAAGTAGGGCTCCAAAAATCAACTTAAAAATGAAAATTTAACCAATGAAATTGCAAAATTAAACCATGAAAGTGTTAAGGACAAAGAGCCTACCTTACTGTCACTAGCGGCTCGCTAAATGGATGATCGTAGCTACCGCAAACTAACGCCGAACTCTGAGGGTAAAAGAGGGGTTTTTTGGAGCTCAAATAGTGGAAAGGTAAAAATGATGTGGTAAAAAGAGTATTTACTCCATTTTATTTACTTTTACTATGTCATTTGGTTTTTAATGATTATATATCTATTAAACCCTAATCCCTAATATCATTTTGAGTGTAACTTTTGCAGGCGTGATGATTTTGATGGTTAAAAACAGGGATAAGGACATGTTTTCTTTGTCATAGCGTGTTTTGATTGTTTTTTATGGTTTTTATATAAAAACCTCGAGCGTGGTCTTTGTTCGTTCTTGCGCTCGAAAATATATGAGAATGTGATCGAGCATAGTTTTATCACTTTTTCGGGCTCAACAAGGTTATATGAAAAAGGAACCCCCTTGGAGTTCTCTTTAAGATCTTTTCAAACTCTCTAAACATGAAAAGATAGCCGAGCGACCTTGCTATTTCCACGCTCGATAAAGTATTTGAAGTGAGCGTCTGGTGAGCGATAATTTATCTCTTTTTCGGTCTCATCCATACTATTTTACGAAAAAGGAACTGAGAGAGTTCTCTTTTAAGTGTTTTTCCAAACTCTATAATCTTGAAAAACCTTCTAATTTTCTATCTCTGGACTCGTTAAACAAACATTGACAGACCTGAAATGGGACCGACCCACTCCTTCTTAGGGTTTGTTAAACATACTTCGAGGGACTCGTCCGAAGGATGAGATTACATCAACAAGCATATGTTATCCTCCTCAAGATTGCGTAAAAATAAAGAGGTACTCGCTAGAAATGGTGGGGGAAAATTTGGGAAAGGGATATGTTTTCATCTTTATATTAATTGGCAGTATGTGTCGCTCTTGAACATGACACCCCCTATTCATAACATTTGAAGCCGGTTTGGGAAATTCATTTGTCTCTCATTCAATTTGCTACAAGGTCATTCCCTGTGTCATCTTTGAGTCAATGCTGCCAAATCATTGGTCGTGTCGTTCATATGTTCAAGAGAAGTCCATATGAAACCTATATTGAGTCGGCCATCTACAGTTATCCATTCTCTCTGTGTCGGCCTTCCCTGTGTCCAGTCCGATTTACATCATACTCTGTTTCACCTTCAAAACATGTTACTCATTTCGTGTCATTGATGGGGGAAACATCAAGGCCCTC
>SNQJ01S0138705.1:5151-30454 GCA_010110895.2 Picea sitchensis | reverse complement strand
GAACAACAGCTTTGAGACTCTAGCAAGTCTATCAAGAGGATTTGATCTTCTTCATACAAAGATTGAGAAAATGTGTGTGTCAGAGCCAAGGGCCATCGAAAGGAAGTTTTCGACATCAAGGCTCAGGTTGTAATATTTACTTTCCATTAATATGATACAGTGGCATGTCCCTTTCCCATAAAGATAATCTCACTTTATTGTGTAATTCCTTGATCATACACATAGGTTAACTGTTGAATATATTGTGCTATCTTCACTTTGGTTGGTTTGTTTTGTCTTGGTCTTGAATTCACGAGAGAACCGGAGTGAAGCGGGAGCAACATAGACCCTAGGAAGCGATATAAAGGTATGTTACTGGTTCATTCCTCCTAGTTAATTCAATGATCAAAACTTAGGGAAAGAGTCATGTCCTGTCCTATTTTGTTCTAGATCCAAGTGGATCTAGGGAGATCAGTTAGTGTCCGCACCTACCGAATAGTCCGATAACAATAGTAAACTCCAATTCCCTCTCCGATGACATCCCAGGTAACTCCTCTGGAAAGACGTCTGCAAACTCTCTCACCATCAGAAGGTGTTCTATACCTTCCGCTACTCCCTTCTCGTTTAACACACGGATCGCATAAATCTTACAGCCCTTGCGCATGCTCTTCCGTAGCTGAAAGGAAGAGGTTAACCTCAGGGGAACTCCCTTGTTTCATCCTACAATCACGTGTTTTTGTCCCTCATCATCGAACACGCTCAATTGTTTCATCTTACAATTGAGTATCGGCTCATGCAATTCGAACCAGTCCATACCAATCACGACGTCATAAGATCCTAAGTTCGTGACGTACAGGTTGGCCCCAGTGACAAAATCTCCCAGGTTAAGGGTACAGCCCATGACCTTTCCTCCAACCTTCTGTTTGGCTCGAGAAGCCATCTCTACGAAGCTAAACTCATCTTGTTCAACTACGTTTACCTTAATCCTTTTTAGCGCTATAGTAGAAATGAAACTCTCGGTAGCACAGAGATCTATCATAATACTAAGGGTATGGTCAGCGATGGTAGCTGACGTCTAGAGCATAGTCAAATGGTGCTCTTCCTAGCGGTTATTCACCGTTGCATGAATCTGATGGGTCTTGCCCATATCTCCCACGGTAGTGGGTCCAGCTGATCCAGACGCTCTAGTCCTCTCCACAAGGAATTCGTACTGGTAGTGTGGCTCCCCACACGTCCAAAACCCCTTCTTCGGTCCAGTACTCTTGGTACCCGAAGTAGAAGATGATGGCCCACTAGCCTAGAATCCTGGTTTGTTCTGTTGAACAGGCCTAAACTACTGCTGCTACGATTAATGCTGGTGCTGATGTTGTGGTCCTCGATAAGGTGTCCGCTGTTGAGGCATTGGTCGCCAAGGTGTAGTGAAAGTGGATCCTCTCTGGAAGCCACGATATCCTGGCATATGTTTGGCTGGTGTCTGATGCTGCTGTGCACCAGATGACACCTGCTCTGCTGGTCTTGCTAGAGTCCTTCTCTGACCCCCGTTGATAAGCTCCTCCTCTGCTATGAGGGCCTTCCGGACGACATCATGCAAGGTTTGAGGCATCATAATCCTAACCTTTGCATGTATGCCGCCATTAAGGCCGAACATGAACCTGTTGACCTTAAGTTTCTCAGTATTAAGATGCAGAGCATACCGACACAATTCCATAAAACGGGCCTCGTACTTGGGCACCGTACGACCGCCCTGTCGTAAGGCGTTGAACTCATTGAGCTGACACTCAATGGATTCCTCTGATAGGTACCTCTCTCAAAACCGTTCCTCCAACATTTCCCATGACACGTCTTCGATGACCATGTTCAATTGTGGCAACATCATCTTCCAACAAATAAGAGTGCTCCCCTTCAGTTGAAACACTGCCATGCAGACCTTCATGTTGGAGGTATAGTCGCGAAGTGCAAAGCACATCGCCACATTCTCAAACCATGGCTTGGCGGTTGTGTTGTCCGGGGCACCAAAGAACTTGGGAGATTTGACCTTCTCGAGTTCACAGTGGATGCTACCAGTACCAGCCAGAGTGCACGGTGGACCCTCAGGGGGTGCCGACGCCGTGGTATCATCTCTATCCAAATGACTGATCAGTTCCTCCAACATCCACTGAAAAGACCTCATCATTCCAACCAAATCACACACCGCTATTTGCTCCTACCCGAAAACCTATTCGTCTCCTTGGGGGTTAGACCCCTCAGGCATGGATGCTACTGGAGGCATCGCGCCTCCTCCCCTAGCACCCGTCGTCTACCTCCGTGATGTCCTCTAACGAATACAAGTCAAATCAATTAGCAACATTATAATCAAAATCATATCAGCGAAATCCGTAGTGATCCCAAGTCGTGGGTTGAAACCCGCTCTTATACCATATGTAATGCCCCCATCGTTATGACTATGGGAAAAACATAAGTGAAAATTGTATTTATTTTTTGTTTTTAGGCCAAAAAGGCGGCGACGCCAAAAATTTAACCACACAACTGAAGAAGAACACAAGCACACAATCTAGGCAACAGGAAATTATGACTCCACACACTGACAGAAGGTTAACTAGGTGGAACATGCGTAAAACAACAAGGAGAAACGAATACCCGCCTAAGCCAACATGACCTCGCCTACAACTAAGGTACCACACCCCCTCCCGACACAGTGACCTTAAGGACCAAGGTCAAGAACCTCAAGGCGCACGAACCCAGCGCATGAAGGCGTCACAACCCATGCACCAAAAACGACTACAATGAACAACGACCACAATGGGTAACACGAACTCCGACCAAGTTATCGTTTGCCTCTATCCAATAGGGTGCGCCATGATCCGCTCGTAAGGAATCATGCCATCCCTAGACGATAGGCGTGTCAATAACCTTGGCGCCACAATCCTAATGGGACCAAGGATTCAAGAAAAACAAGCGCGCTAGGTGGCAAAAAAATTGACACCAGACTACACCCACACCCCAACAATAGGTCAACACGGCGCAAGAGGACGGCAACAAAGGAAGACACAAGCCAACGCATGACTTCATCAACAACCCAACCCTTTAGTCACATCTAAATCAGTCAAAGATACCAATCTAAAGTAACATAACTTACCCTTTAAATCAACATGTCTGAATCACAATTCAATCAAAACATGCCAATCTAATTAACATTAATTACAATCAGAATTGGAAAAATCTAAATTTATCATTAAATACAATCTAGTTTTAGCAATTAAGCTCATAGACGACGTTAACAATATTAATGCACAAGCTGCAATTATCCCACTAGTTAACAATATTAATTTACAATTTAGTCGTTAATGTACCCTCAATTTAACATTAAATGCAATCGATGGAGCAGGTCTAAATTATAATTTGGTCATCAATCTACCATCTAAATTAACTCTAAATGCAATCAATTTAGCAAGCTGAATTATGTCAACGCTGACGCTACAAGCAATAATTTCATTATGATTTAACAAGTCTGGTAAAATCAAATTTAAAACTAAATGACAAGTCTGGTCTAAATTAAATTACAGGCTGTCCAATCAATATTAAATGATGTACTAATCAAAGTTTTTTAAGGGAGAAGCTGTCCATAAAAATGATAAATAAAATGATGTGTAAAACACCAACCCTTACACCTGTTAGCTAATAAGTTGCTATTAATAGTGCATGCAGTCAGCTAAAAAAATTGGTACACGCACTGGCCACAAAAATGTAATTTGCTGAGAATTAATGCCCTCATTAAATGAAAATGCACGTAATGAGAAATGATCTGCAGTCTTGGCAATGGAAATCATAGCCTTAACAAAGGGCAGATCGCCAGGTAACGAATGAGAAATTCACAGTCACCTACTTCTTTGCTGGAGATGGAACCAACAGAAAAAAAAACGCATACGAATTACAAACCCATCATCGTTGCCAGAGGATAGTAAAGAAGGTGAACTCCACTGGGTAACTTGTCCTTAGTTTACAATAACACAGAGTACAATCTCCTTCCATACCGTGATTTTATGAGGGGGAGATTTTGTGGCCACACAATTTGTTTTTTAAAGGCATTCTAGCGGGATCTGTAGAAACCCAAGCTTGATGGTCAAGCTTATTGATAGTGAAGGGCTGGAGAATATGAAGCCAACAACAATAAGAGATGGCAGATCGAAATCACAAGAAAATAACAACTATCGAAGAAATATAATATCCACTTGTGACCGAGTAAGAGAACATTTTTCAAGACTGCGCGCAGTTGAGAATCTTCAAAGGACCAGAGGAGCTCTGTGTGCGTTTCACATCTCCGGGATCCACATGTATTTTCCATGAGGCCCATAAATCAGATCAATGGAGTATAAGGCGAAGTTCCAACGCCCTTGGCAATTTCAATATCAAAGTAATGTAGTTCTAAAACATTATATGAAAATAATATAAACTAGAACGAACTGAAACAAATTTACACATCACCAATCTAACATGAATTTATACAATACAAAACTGGAACGAGTTATACATCACGAATCTAAAACAATTTACACATCACGGATCTGGAACGAGTTCCCAGTGCCCATCGCACATTTAAAAATTCAAGTCAACTAAATGAGTTTGTTGAGTTTAGCACAATAAAAGTGTTGGGTAAAAATGCTACCCTAACAGTGAAAACGGCTAGAAAAATGACAGGGTAAAATTTTCCATTAAAAGTGATAAAAACTCAGAATGCGATCGCTAGGGAGTACATGAAAACAGAGCTAAAATATTCAGGAAAATAAATTAAAAAAGCATAGTCAAAATCATGGATTAGTGGGTTGTAATGCCGAGAATAAATGCCATCCATAAAATAGAACAGAGTTAAGTTGCAGGGAGGGATCACAACATAGATTTGAGTTTCCAGCAATATAAAAAAAAACACATGTAGAGTTGATTTATCCAACAAAATGCAGAGTTAAATTCATCCGACAACATATAAAAATGTAGAGAATATGCAACACATTCTAAGGATACCGAGAACGCAGAAGACATAGAAGTGATATAACATGCAGAGACCGAGGCAAGGCAGAGATCAACACAGAGATGAAAAGGGGAAAACAACTCGACAAACACATCCTTCGCTCATCATCCGTGCACATAAAATAAGGGCATTTAGATCCATGGGTATATTAACACCGAAGTGACAACCGTAGATCAGGCTCTTGGAAGACTACTCAGGCATGGACTGATGAGTTTGGGACGAAGGAAAAAATATAAACCGCATATCATCACAAATCAATAAAACCATAGGAAGGTCAAGACATGCAGGGATCGAAGGCCATGGGAATCAATCAACTTTGAGCTAAAGGATATGGGGGACATTTTAGTCATCAACTAGGATGCTAAGACAATCATTTTATTTACCTGATTAAGCATAAATAACTAAAAGCATGAATCATGCTAACAATCTACCATGTAGAAACAAAGGAAGCGAACCGTAGCCCAAGTCGCCCACTCTGAGTTGATGTCTTGCGCGCTCCGTGCAACTCTTGCTTGCCAATCGATGAGACTTCACTGATACCTCACAACCAATGCTAGGGGTAATATTCTTCCCCCTTAGCCCCACGATCCACAAAGGGGCCACCCACAATAACCAAAGAATCAACTAGCTCCCAGCTCGCCTCACAAGGTTGAGCTACCACTCCTCACCGAGTTGGGTAACCCAACTCCCACAAGTTAAGTCAGTCAAGTATAAATTTTTGCAGCATAACGTTACACATCCTAGAAGAGATCCATCGTCCTTCTCCTCCCTCCATTATATAGAGTTTCGAAGTCCTTTACTTTCCCAAAATCCCATTTAAATTAATGTTTAATAATTTAATTTCATAAAAATCCTCCCCGTACATGTGTCATCCATCCCCTTCATTCCTCCATAAATTAATTTCATTAATTAATTAATTACCCCTAATTCCCTCACCCACCTAAAATCATTCCTAGAATTGCTCCTAGGTGTCCCCATATTCCCTTAGAAGTTTTAATGACTTTCCCCCTTATTAATTTACTAGTTGAGTTTAATTTAGAAAGTTCTTAAATGCTAGATACCTTACTAAGTTAGACTTTCTGCTTTTTCCTTATGTTTCCCCTTTCTTTTTATGTTTCCCTCTTTTTCCTAGTTTCCTAATTATTTTAGATTTCCCTCCTTCCCTTTTTATTTAAAACTCAATTTGGCAGGTGTAGAAAATTAACATTTTCCCTTTTCCCTTTTTAATTAATAAATTTTAATTAGTATAAGTGACAAAACAATTATTTCCCCTTTTTACATTTTTATCGACACGTTATTCATCCTAAGGCACATGATTAAAGATGATTATCATTTTTATTTATTTATTTTTATTTTTATTTTTACAAACATACTTTTCTTTTACCGCGAGTTTCACCTAGACCTAGATTTTAATTTTTGAGGTTGGGTGACATTTTATTAGGGAAATTGTTTTAAATTTTTCTTGTCACGTTATTCGTCCTAAGGCCATTTAGGTTTATTCAGTTATTAATTAACAACATGACGTGCCCTTCAGGACGCACTAGGTGCTCCAAGGGTGTTACTCGCCTCCTTCTGTTTCTCCTACGCAACGCGCCCTTCAGGACGCACCACGTTCTCCAAGAGTGCCACTCGCCTCTTGACTGACTTGGTAGACATAAAAAACCCCTAGATTCAATAATCCTCTAGGTGATCTTGTGGGAGACTAAGGGACTCTAAGGAATAAGGCCCTTGCCTTATTGTGCGCCCCTTAGAATCATCCTGAGCGACTGTTGCAGTCAGCCCTCATGACATCGTGGGTCTTCTCGAACTAGTTAGTCGTTAACCTACAATTCGAGCCAAGGAGGGAGTGCTAGTAGGTTGTGTCAGGGCTGCTATTCACACCCCTCCCTCAACGTCTCTCGTAGTCATGCACGACCCCTTTACTCCACATGTGAGTCTGGTCGGCAAGCTATCGTCAGCCTGCATCATCAACGAATCATGTCAGAACATATCCATAATCATATCATCTAATTAGATGTGAAAAATTCATATATATAACAATCAAACCCTAATAGTCCACTCCCTGACTCGATCCAGAGTCCAAGGGCTTGCATCGATGCCTCTGCATCCTCGGGGTCCAAAATCCTACGCACTTAGGGAAAACCGAGTCAATAACACCTGTCTATGTCAATGCAGTAAAATAACAAGTCATCAATTCAAAACGCCTCATAATCATAATCAAACATCCAAAAGTATAATATTTCGTATCACTTGCGAGCAAGTGTCCTCAAAGAATAAGTTTGTTCAGTGCATGCAAGAGCGAGATGTTACATACAACCCCTCTTGGTCTAAACTTTGTCTAGAAGTTTCATAGTATATAAGGGCCAAAATAATTTGTATCACAGTATCATAAGTCTATCTATCAAATAAAAATGGAAAATGTTGGCGCATATTATATGCATCCTCCCAGGTCGCCGAGTGCGGACTATAGTTGTCCCACTGGACCTTGACCTGATCTACTGTTCGACATCGTAGCTATCGAATGCGATGGTCCAAGATGTGTATCGACTCAACTGTGAGGGACCCCTCATCTGATACCTGCAGGGAACTGATGTCAATAACGTGTGTAGGATCACTAATATAATGTCTCAAAACAAATACATGAAAAACATTGTGCATACGCCTCAAGGAATCAGGCAAGGCTTGTCGATAGGCCACGGGCCCCTTCCTCTCCACAATATCGAAAGGTACCATGAACCTAGGAGAGATTTTATCTCCCCTTCCAAACTTGATCCAACTCTTATGCGATTTTACCCACAAGAAGACTCGATCACCAACCTCGTAACTACGGTCGACATGGTGCGCATTGTCATAACTCTTCTGTTGATCCTACGCTTCTTTAATACTTTGTCTTAATGTTTTCATTTTCTCTTCCATTTCTTGGATCGCTTCTGGTCCCACCAAGACCCTATCCTCAAGCTGATCCCAACTCAAAGACGTCTGACATAGTCGCCCGTAAAGAAACTTGAAAGGCGCTATCTTAATGGTGCTTTGGGAACTGTTGTTATAAGCGAATTCCACCAGTGGAAAGAATTCTTCTCAACGCTTTTGTTGGTCCATCACATACATGTGCAACATGTCCTCCAAGGTCTGGTTTGTTCGTTCGGTCTACCCTCTAGTAACCGGGTGATACGCAGTACTGAAGTTAAGTTGGGTTCCCAAGGCCTCTTGGAAACTCGTCCAAAATCGTCCAGTCAACACCAATCCTTGATCGGATATAATCCTCTTAGGCACGCCATGTACCCTCACAATCTCACTGATGAAAACTCTAGCTATGTCGGGTGCCTGATACGTCATATGCATAGGAATAAAATGAGAACTCTTTGTCAGAGTGTCGACTACTACGAAAATCGATTCGTGTCTCCTTGTCGTTAGTGGAAATCCAATAATAAAATCCATCGAAATAACCTCCCATTTCGATTTCGGAATAGCGTGCAATTGTAGTAATCCTACTGGATGTCTATGTTCAGCCTTTAATTGGTGATATTCTAGACATCTGGACACATAGTTGACTATGTCTGCCTTCATTCCTTTCCAGAAGAATAAGGTTTTAAGGTCTTCCCTCATCTTCGTGACTCCCGGGTGAGCCATGTATACTGCTCTATGAGACTCATTTAGAATCAAGCTCCTCAACTCGTCATTCGGTGGTACGTAAATACGATTTTTAAACCTTAATAATCCATCATCATCAAATGTAAATCCTTCAAATATTGGTACCATCATTATATTTTGTTCATAAAACCCTCAACCTGTTTGTACAAGTCATCGTCACGTTGCAAAGTTATAATCTTTTCACGTAGATTCGTCTGAAGAGGCAACACCGAAAAGATGTGTGGTCTTTGACTCAATGCATTTGCCACTAGGTTCATTGTTCCTTTTATGTAAGTAATCTCAAATTCGTACTCGCTAAGCAATTCCGACCAATGCCTTTGTCACGCATTGAGGTCTCTTTGCGTAAAGATGTGTTGTAGTCCACAGTGGTCCATCTTTAGTTCAAATTTTCATCCAACAAGGTAGTGTCTCCAAACCTTCAAGGCATATACAATGGCTAACAAATCCAAATCGTGCATCGCATAGTTCTTCTCATGCCTTCTCAGTTTCCTCGAGATGTAAGCGATCACTCGACCGTCTTGCATCAAGACTCTGCCTAAGCCTTCCTAGAATTCTATGTCCATGTCAGGGACCTTTAGTATCGGTTCCATTGTCAACAGCTCTTTGAGCTTCCTAAAAGCTTCCGTGCATTTCTCAGTCCGAACAAACTTCTTGTTCTTCTTATGCAACTCCATGATCAGATTTACTATGTTTGAAAATCCCTCGATGAACCATCGATAATATCCTGCTAAACCCATGAAGCTACGTACTTCCGGGATGTTCGTCGGCGCAAGCCATTCCATAATATCCTCGATCTTTGCTGGATCCATGACGATACCTTTGCCGGAGATGACATGCCCTAAGTAGTGAATCTTCGATTGATAAAACAAGCATTTGGAAAACTTCCCATACAATTTGTGCTCTCATAGACACTGTAGTACCAAGTGCAAGTGCTCATCATGCTCCTCTGTCGTCCAAGAGTAAATCAAAATATATTCAATTAATACTTGGACGAACTTGTCCAAGGACTCGCAGAACACCCTGTTCATCAAACTCATAAATACCACTAGGGTGTTTGTCAGTCCAAATGGTAAAACAATAAACTCGTAATGCCCAAACCTCGTCTTAAAGGTGGTCTTAGGGACGCCATCCTCCTTGATCCGTAACTGGTGATACCCTGATTGCAAATCGATCTTTGAGAACATTGTCGCACCTTTCATATGATCGAACAAATCATCAATCCTTGACAACGGATACTGATTCTTGATCGTTGCCTTGTTTAATTGATGGTAGTCAATGCAGAGCCTCCACGACCCATCCTTCTTTCATATGAAAATAGCAGGCACTCTGCATGGTGACACACTTAAACGTATAAGTCCCAGGTCCAACAACTCCTTCAATTGCATTCTCAACTCCTGTAACTTCGGGGTCGACATCCGATAAGGCGTTCTAGCTATCAGTTCAGTCCCCGGTTTTAGGTCTATAGTAAACTCCAATTCCCTCTCTGACGACATCCCGGGTAACTCCTATGGAAAGACGTCTTCAAACTCTCTCACCATCGAAAGGTGTTCTATACCTTCCACTACTCCCTTCTCGTTTAATGCAAGGATCACATAAATCTCACATCCCTTTCACATGCTCTTCCGTAGCTGCAAGGAAGATATGAACCTCAAGGAAACTCCCTGGTTTCGTCCTGCAATCACGCATTTTTGTCCCTCATCATCGACCAAGCTCAGCCTTTTCGTCTTACAGTTGATTATTGCCTCATACGATTCCAGCCAGTCCATACCGATCAGGACATCATAAGATCCTAAGATCGTGACATACAGGTTGGCCTTGGTGACAAACTCTCCCAAGTTAAGGGTACATCCCGTGACCTTTCCTCCAACCTTCTGTTTGGTTCCATAAGCCATCTCTATGAAGCTAAACTCATCTTGTTTGATTACCTTTTCCTTAATCCTTTTTAGTGTTGCACCAAAAATGAAACTCTCGGTAGCACCAAGATTTATCAAAATACTAAGTGTCTGGTCAGCGACGGTACCTGATGTCTCGAGCACCATCGACCGGTGCTATTCCTGGCGGTTATTCACTCCTACATGAATCCAATGGGTCTTGCCCATATCTCCCATGATAGTGGGTCCGACTGATCCAGACACTCTAGTCCTCTCTGCAGGGCATTTGCACTGGTAGTGTGGCTCACCACATGTCCAACACCCCTGAATATATGGTCCAGTACTCCTGGTACCCTAAGTAGAATATGATGGCACACCAACCTGGAATCCTGGTATGTTCTGCTGAACAAACCTAAACTGCTGCTGCTGCGGTCGACGTTGATGTTGATGTTGTGGTCCCCGATAAGGTCTCCGCTGCTGAGGCATCAATCGTCAAGGTTTAGTGAAAGTGGATCCCCTCTGGAAGCCACGATATCCTAGCGTATCTCTAGCTGGTGTCTGATTCTACTGTGCACCAAATGACACTTTCCCTGTTGGTCTCATTGGAGTCTTGGTCTGACCACTGCTGATAATCTCCTCCTCTACTATGAGGGCCTTATGGATGACATCATGGAAGGTTTGAGGAATCAGAATCTTAACCTTTGCATGTATGCCGCCATTAAGGCCGAGCACAAACTTTTTGACCTTAAGCTTCTCAATATTAAGATGCGGAGCATACCGAAGCAACTCCATAAAATGGGGCTCGTACTTGGGCACCGTGCAGTCGCCCTATCGTAAGGCGTTGAACTCGTTGAGCTGACGCTCAATGAATTCCTCTGATAGGTACCTCTCTCGGAACCGTTCCTCAAACAGTTCCCATGACACATCTTCGACGACCATGTTCAATTGCGACAGGAGCATCTTCCACCAAAGAAGAGCATTCCCCTTCAATTGAAAGACTGCCATGCATACCTTCATGTTGGAGGTATAGTCATGAAGTGAAAATCACATCGCCATATTCTCCAACCATGCCTCGGCAGCTACGCTATCCGGGGCACCAAAGAACTTGAAAAATTTGACCTTCTCGATTTCACGGTGGATGCTACCAGTACCAGCTGGAGCGCGTTGTGGACCCTCAGGGGGTGTCGGCACCCTGGCCTCATCTTTGTCCAAAAAACTGATCAATGTACCTCAGACATCCGCTGAAAGTTCCTCATCATTCCAACCACATCACCCACCACTATATGATCCTTCCCGACAACCTGTTCGTCTCCCTGGGGGTTTCACCCCTCAGGCGTGGATGCTACTAGAGGCGCCGCGCCTCCTCCCCTAGCACCCCGTCGTCTACCTCTGCAACATCCTCTAACCATGATTACCTGCACAAATACAAGTCAACTCAATTAGCAACATTATAATCAAAATCATATCAACAAAATCCATAGTGATCCCAAGTCGCAGGTTGAACCCGCTCTGATACCATATGTAATGCGCCCATCATTACAACTATGGGCGAAGAAAAAGTGCAATTTTTTTTTAGGCCAAAAAGGCGGCGACACTAACAATTTAACCACACAACTGATGACGAATGCAATCACGCAGTCCAGGCAACATGCAACTACAACTCCACGCACTAGCACAAGGGTAATTGGGCAGAACATGCGTAAAACAACAAGGAGAAACGACTACCCATCTAACGCAACATGACCTCGCCTACAACTAAGGTACCACACCCCCTCCCAACATAATGGCCTTGACGACCAAGGTCAAGAATCTCAAGGTGCGTGAACCCAACGCATGAAGGAGTTACAACCCATGCGCCAAAAATGACTACAACGAACAACGCCCACAATGGGTAACACAAAATCCGGACAAGTTATTGTTCACCTCTATCCAATAGGGTGTTCCATGATCCCCTTGTCAGGAATCATCCCGTTCCCAGGCGATAGGCGCATCAATAACCTTGGTGCCACAATCCTAACAGGACCAAGGATTCAAGAAAAACTAGTGCGCTAGGTGGCGAAACAATTGACACCAGACTGCACCCACACCCCAACAATAGGTTGACGAGATGCAAGAGGAATAAAACAAAGAAAGAAGCAATCCAATGCATGAATTCATCAACAACCCAACCCTTTAGTCACGTCTAAATCAATCAAAGATACAAATCTAAAGTAACATAACTTACCCTTTAAATCAACATGTTTGAATCACAATTCAGTCAAAACATGTCAATCTAATTAACATTAATTACAATTCAAATTGGAAAAATCTAAATTTATCATTAAATACAATCTAGTTTTAGCAATTAACCTCATAGACGATGTTAACAATATTAATGCAAAAGATGCAATTATCCCACTAGTTAACAATATTAATTTACAATTTAGTCCTTAATGTACCATCAATTTAACATTAAAAGCAATCGATGGAGCAGGTCTAAATTATAATTTGGTCATCAATGTACCATCTAAGTTAACTCCAAATGCAATCAATTTAGCAAGTTGAATTAAGTCAACGCTAATGCTATAAGGAATAATTGCATTCTGATTTAACAAGTCTAGTAAAATCAAATTTAAAACTAAATGACAAGTCTGGTCTAAATTAAATTACAGGCTGTCTATTCAGAATAGAGGTTGTCCAATCAATATTAAATGTTGTACTATTCAAAGGTTGTTAAGGGAGAAGATGTCCATAAAAATGCTAAATAAAATGTTGTCTAAAACACCAACCCTTACACCTGTCAGCTAATAAATTGCTATTAATAGTGCATGCAGTTAGCTAAAAACATCTGTACATGCACTAGCCACAAAAATGTAATTTTTCGAGAATTAACGCCCTCATTAAATGAAAATGAAGGTAATGAGCAATGATCTGCAGTCTTGGCAATGGAAATCATAGCCTTAACAAAGGGCAGATCGCCACATAACGAATGAGAAATTCACAGTCACCTACTTCTCTGTCAGAGATGGAACCAACAGAAAAAAAAAAACACATACGAATTACAGACCCATCATCGCTGCTAGAGGATAGTAAAGAAGGTGAATTCCACTGGGTAACTCACCCTCAGATTACAATAACATAGAGTACAATCTCCTTCCATACCGTGATTTGCCAAGGGGGATATTTTGCGGCCACACAATTCAGTTTTTAAAGGCATTCTAGCAGGATCTGTAGAAACACAAGATACCTCCCAGTCAATGCTAGGGGTACTCTTCTTCCCCCTTAGCCCCCCGAGTTGCAAAGGGGCCACACACACTAACCAAAGAATCAGCTAGCTCCCAGCTCACCTTGCAGGGCCAAACTACCACTCCTCACTGAGATGGGTATCCCAACTCCCACAAGCTAAGTTAGTCAAGTATAAATTTTTGCGGCGTAACGTTACGCATCCCAAAAGAGATCCATCATCCTTCTCTTCCCTCCATTATATAGAGTTTCAAAGTCCTTTACTTTCCCAAAATCCCATTTAATTCATAAAAATCCTCCCCGTACATGTGTCATCCATCCCCTTCATTCCTCCATAAATTAATTTCATTAATTAATTAATTACCCCTAATTCCCTCACCCACCTAAAATCATTCCTAGAATCGCTCCTAGGTGTCCCCATATTCCCTTACAAGTTTTAATGACATTCACCCTTATTAATTTACTAGTTGAGTTTAATTTAGAAAGTTCTTAAATGCTAGATACCTTACAAAGTTAGACTTTCTGCTTTTTCCTTGTGTTTCCCCTTTCTTTTTATGTTTCCCACTTTTTCCTAGTTTCCTAATTATTTTAGATTTCCCTCCTTCCCTTTTTATTTAAAACTCAATTTGGCAGGTGTAGAAAATTAACTTTTTCTCTTTTCCCTTTTTAATTAATAAATTTTAATAAGTATAAGTGACAAAACAATTATTTCCCCCTTTTTAAATTTTATCCCTCAAAAGATTTTTATAAATTAAAAGAATTACTCACCCCCCTTATCGACACATGATTAAATATGATTATCATATTTATTTATTTTTACAAACATACTTTTCTTTTGCCGCGAGTTTCACCTAGACCTAGATTTTAATTTTCGAGGCTGGGCGACATTTTATTAGGGAAATTGTTTTAAATTTTTCTTATCACGTTATTCGTCCTAAGGCCATCTAGGTTTATTCATTTATTAATTAACAACGTGACATGCCCTTCAGGACGCACTAGGTGGTCCAAGGGTGCCACTTGCCTCCTTCTGTTTTTCCTGCGCGACGTGCCCTTCAGGATGCACCACGTGCTTCAAGGGTGCCACTCACCTCTTGACCGACTTTGTAGACATAGAAAACCCCTGGATTCAATACTCCGCCAGGTGATCTCATGGGAGACTAAGGGCCTCTAAGGAATAAGGCCCCTGCCTTATTGCGCACCCCTTAGAATCATTGTGAGCAACTGTTACAATCGACCCTCACGACATCGTTGGCCTTCTCGAACTAGGTAGTCATTAACCTACAGTTCGAGCCACGACGGGAGTGCTAGTAGGCTATGGCAGGGTTGTTGTCCACACCTCTCCCTCAACATCTCTAGTGGTCATGTGTGACCCCTTTACTACACTTGTGAGTCTGGTCAGCAAGCTACCGTCAGCCTGCATCATCAACGAATCATGTCAGAACATATCCATAATCATATCATCTAATCAGATGCACAAAAGTCATATATACAATGATCAAACCCCAATAGTCCACTCCCTTAATCGATCTAGAGTCCAAGGGTTTGCGTCGATGCCTCTGCATCCTCAGGGTCCAAAATCTTGCACACTCAGGGAAAACTGAGTGAATAGTACCTGCCTATGTCAATGTAGAAAAGTAACATGTCATCAATTCACAACGCCTCATAATCATAATCAAATGCCCAAAAGTATAATAATTCGGATCACTTGCGAGAAAGTGTCCTCAAAGAATAAGCTTGTTCAGTGCGCGCAAGAGCAGGATGTTACAGGTTGAGCTAAGAAGTGTCTCTTGTTTCAAGAGGGTATGTCATCCTAAATAATAAAAAGGGAAGTCCTCATTAGTGACGAGGAGGGAATGGATTCCTATAGAGATTTATCCATCTCATTGGATGATTTTTGCACTAATCCATTTGATTGTAGATCCCGATTAAGTGGAGGGGAATCCTTATTGATCAATTGGAGTTCTTTCTTTTCTCCATCCCCCCACATAGATTTGAGTTGGGATTTTCAAGGGAACTAGAGTTTAGGGAATTTGGTGTAGTAGGCAACAATATGTTCTATTTCATATTAGTCCCTACATAGATAAGAGACTTTGACTTGTATTCCAATTCTTGGGTCTAATAATAGTATTTGGCTACAAAATTAATTTTTTTTGGAAACCATTTTATAAACTCCATATCTACACAAATGAGGGCATATGTTATGATGTGTTTATGTTGTATCCTCAATTCTGAATTGAAACTTTCCAAGATCATTTCTAATAGCATAAAATGAATCATAACTCCAAAAATGAAGATGAATAATGGGGAGCCTAACCTAAATAGAGATCGGGGAGAGATATTTAAAAGAAATATGAAATGAAAGAGTGTACGTCGTTTTGAATATACTAGAGTTACCCTGGAACAAAGGAATCTAGATGAGTATCCAATATCCGTGCTCTACTAAATGAAACCCCAAAGTGAAGAAGCCTTTAACACAAGGTAGATGGAGGCTTCATCTTTGTTTTTTGGCTTGAAAACACATTAGGTCCATTGGTGTAAATCCACTAATTTGGGTTAGAGATCCTTAAGTCTACAAATGAGGTGATTGGGACTATAGAATTTTGTTTCCTAATCCTAATCCTACAAATGAGGTGATCCTAATCCTATGCAAAAATCCTTTCCCACTTGAAAGTGTATTAAAAATATGGTCATAGTAGTAATTATTGGTGTCTACTCTTAAGGATGATAAGAGGGAGGGATTTGATCCATTTATGTGAGTGACGAAATGCAATGCAAGTCTCACATGTTTGACCACTACCTCTAGGTGTCTCAATGACATCCTAAAGAGTTGAATTCCCTCATGAGAATTAGATCTTTGTCACTAGTGAAAAACTCCTCATTCACTGATGGAACTCCAATCCCTTTAGGCAATGACAAATGATTCATCATTGAATCCTCCATTTAATAGCATATAATTCTACCATTTTAATTTTGATATCATTTTTAATTTATTTTATTCTAAAACTTATACACAATCTTTCCCATTATTGTGAATGCAACCAAAAAAAAAATCAGTATCTTAAAAATTACAGAACCTAAAAATAAAAATATTTTTTTTGAGATACTCATGTATGTTTACTCTTCACACACACATATATTTCAGTTTAGGTAAAGAGAAAAAAAAATGACTTGAACCTCAATATGTATAAATGTGATTCAAATATTAATGAGTCAACTTTAAAACTTAATAAAAACTACAATTTTTTTTTAATTTAGAATAAATTATTATGTTTAACCATGCTCGTGTGTATGTATAATTGTTGTGAAAAAATGTCAATTGTTAATTTGTAATGATAAACATATAATTAAAAATGAAGTAAACTTATTAAATGACATTACAATTTTGAAAACAAAATATTATTAAAAAAATAATACAATTTCATACAAATTATATTTTTATTATAATTTTTTTTATTAAATCCATATAAATTTCAAGAATTTCAATTTAAAACTTATATAAATTATAAAATTTTCATTACCACAGTTAAATAAAAAGTATTACATACCTTTATATCAAATTAAAACCTCTAGATCTATGGCGTATCTTTTCCCTCCAATAATGTTATGTCTTTCTCAAAAGATAATCTAGTTCATGACTAGGGAGAATTATATTCACTCATTGAACAAAGGAATATCGAATGTTATAAAAATATAATGGACTTGGTGGCTCCATAGCATTGAGTACCAGATTCAAGATAAATCAATCTCTTGATTTATGTCACCCCTTGATAGGAAACATGGAAATTGGTTATTGAAATACGATGCATATACCGAGTATGAAGCCATATAAAATTCTCCAATT
This sequence comes from Picea sitchensis, assembly GCA_010110895.2. NCBI lineage: Eukaryota > Viridiplantae > Streptophyta > Pinopsida > Pinales > Pinaceae > Picea > Picea sitchensis. Next base: position 12,867 of record SNQJ01S0138705.1, on the reverse strand, counting down.
TTGTGGAATTCAATGAGTTTGTTGGATATCTTATTCTATATAATACTTCTTTAGTATAAAATTTCACTTTTATCAATATTCAATGTATAACAAGGATAGTTGCATAACAACAAGTCCATGTAAAGAGATTGTCTAGTAGTTGTTGTTTGAGTTCAGTTCGAGTTCAAGGTATTTGGTAGGAAGAAATTGTTAATAATCGTTGTTTAAGATTTAATAGCGTTAATTTTTAATATATGTGTAACTTTATTTAACATGCTAATTAAGATCAGTTGCTAGATCTTGGATTTACTAGTGTAATATTTTATTGTTTTTAGCAAATATGCAGAAAATGTGAGACACAAAGAACATGCCAATGTTGGGAATACAAATTTTTATCATAAGTATTTTTGAAGAACTCACTACTATCTTGGTTAAATATTTTAGTGGACTCTTCCAAGTTGAAAATAAATATGGTGCAAGATTGAATTTTATTTACAATATGGTGCAAGATTGAATTCTATTCACTGTATTTTGAATTGTGTTTGCAATGGACCAACTTCATTTCCACAAATAAAAACATATGAATATAACTTTTCTCAAATTTAATATAAAGCACGCATCGAAGAAGAGAGGGTTTGTAGCTTTGCACAACTCTTCATCTAAGGTTGTTGTGTGATGAGAACAAAGGCAGGAGAAACAAAACATGCAATGGTTTCAATGAACATATCTTTTTGTAATAAAAGGTTAGGAAGGGGAAATACATTCTATGATCTATTATAAGAGGATCACCCTACTACTTGTGTTGAATCAACTGTATATGATTATAGTTCCTAATCTACTAGCTTAGGGACTGGATCTGGACCTCAAGCTTTCGAGTTACACTATTTAATTTGCATATTTTTTAATATTTTCAATATTAAATAAATTTAACATGAAGATAAACTTTCAATGGTATCATGTTAAGAAAGGAAACTTATTCTTATTATATCTATGTAAATCAAAATATGTGTTTTGTGATTAAAAATACACATTTATTGATAATTTTTAAAATCTCTCATGACCATGACATGTTTTTTTTTTGTTTTGTTTTTTTTTTAATTTTTTTTTCTGGAATCAGAAGTTGAAAATGGGTGGATAATTAAAAGACAACAATGGTGTGTATAATATGAAGATAATTAAGAGACAACAATGGATATGTGTGGTAATCTAGGCAGCTACATCCAATTGTGAAATGGAGAAGCCTCTACGTCCATTGTCATTGTCATTGTTAGGAACATGAACACGAACATGAAAGAAAAATAAATATGTCATGTTTTCCATGTATCAATGTGTTTCAACAGTCATAGCGACTACATAAAACATAACATGTGTGGACTTCAACGACCTATCTAACTCTTAATTTCTCTGGGAAGAAAGAAAGCAGGCCACTAAATCCCATAGTGGAGACTCTGCCATTGAAGGCACTTTGAGGTGCGACCATTGTTGAAAGAATGAACATCATTATATTTTTATTTTCACGGGATCCTGGCTCAATTCTACAAGTTGGATCGATCAATAAGGTTGGTGGTTGTCTATGCTTCGCCAGGGGAAAGTCAGTGAACCACTCATTTCTCTAAATAATTTGACTGTGCATGGGTAGAATCCTCGCTCAATTATACATTTTTTTTTTCACTGGAGAAAGTATTGTATTGCATGTAATTCATACTCTACAATCAATATTCCATTCAATAATTATTTGTTTCTAAGCTAGTGTTCTTCTTCTTCAAAATCCTGCTCACAATTTGGGTTCTAATTTTCTTGAGATAAATGTAAGTTTGTAGTATTATGGAAACCTTTAAAATACATAGAATATCTACGCATTGGTGTGAAATATTCCCTCTCAACAACATAATTATAATTTTGCATAATTCTATAATTTATGCTTTATTTTTGATTGAAATGCAATTGATATCGAGGATCAAAAGTAACCAAACTTCCTTTCAATTGTTTTGGAGTTTCAAATCAATCAAAATTATTATGAGTTGTGAAACAAATGGGCAAGATGTTTTTTTAAGTCCACCCTCAATAGAGAACATGATATTGAAAATTTTCTGTGCAAACTATACACTATGATTCACAAGCACTGAAAAAATTGGATTTATGGTAGTTTCTATAGAATATCTTAGGTCGTTTTACATGAGAGGTTTAAACTAGAACTTTAGTTAATATAGCAACAATCCCGTGACTGACAGACATTTCTAAGGAAAAAACAAAAAACATAAAGGGTGATGTATCAAAACCTTCAACTAAAAATCTCACATGCATTCTATAAACTAAAAATTATAAACACATTTTATAATTTAATGTAAATATGAAAATTCTTAGAAACCCTAATGAACAACATGGTCAGTTGTAGATCTTAACCTTGCAAAATATTTTATTGCAAACAAATTTTCAATACAATAATTGAAAATGGTAAATACACACATTACACAGAGATTTTCCCCTGGAAATCCAAACCAGAAAAACCAACATATTCTATATGCATTCATGTCATACATTGTTTACAATACAATATACATATAGGAGATAGTAGCATCCAAAACCCTAATCCAATGACTTAGATTTGTCAACAACCCTAAGTTCTTAAGCGGGAATAGAAAACCATCGCTGAAAAACCATGTGCCGAAAAACTGCTAAAAAATGGAGTACGAAAACCAAAGATTTTTTTTTTCGGGGGCTTCGCCCCCTTGCAACCCCCAGAGGGGGGCATAGTATCCCCCTCTTACCCCCTACACACCTGATGCGACATAAACACTACATATAATCATACAAATAATATAACACATATCCAACATCAATATCATAATCAGTATCATATTTTATGTATAAAATATATTTTTTATTTACAAAAACATACATCATCTTTTTCATTTTTTCCTTCACTAAAAAAACGAGACCATATGAATCTAAGTCAACTTACATAAATATGTTTTTTATTTAGTGAAAAGTACATCATCTTTTTTATTTTTTTCTTAACTAAAAAGACTATATGAATCTAAGTCAACTTTATTTGGTGTGTGGTGTATGGAATGGACCGCCATGGATTCATTTTCTTTTTGGTTACAAACAAAATAGAATACTTCAGAATAACATGAAAAATAAAAAATATAGTCATTGCTAATAATTAATTACTTTTTTTGTGATTTCTGTACTCGATTGTTTATGATCGTTTTATTAAACATTGCATGTATATAATACAAAGCAAGATCTTTCCTAAAGGAAAGGAAACCTTTTAAAGTTTACCTCTTGAAGTTTTTTAAGGACTAGAAACTAACAAACATTTTTGTCTAACGCTTGTTTATGTTTTTTGCTATTTTAAAAGAGGATTCAAAATTGGATACCATTTTTATGTAACTTTTGTTTTTATTTAAGGTTTTTGTTAGAAAATTACAAGTTTTGTTTTTGTTTAAGGTTTTTCTTAGAAAATTAAGAAAACGAAAAGGATAAAGGAAATGGAAAAACTTTCAAGATCAAGAATAATGAAACTAAAAATAAGTGGGTAAAAATGATTATGGTTTTGCAACTTCATTTTCTTGGTCGTCATTTTTAATGAATTTGTAGAAGGTAAGGATGAAGAAATATCGAACAATGTTGTTTATCTCTGAATCATTTTCTACTAATTTTTCCAACCAAATGGATCGAGCTCCCTCAATGCTTTCAGTGGGCATATCTCAACATCCAAATTCTTGGTCTTGTCGAGAAGAAACAGATTCTATGTCTCACTAATGTATTTCTGTGATACTCGACCCTGTGACCTTGAGACCTTGGTTGCATAAAGAAAAACTTGTATGCAAAATGAAAACACAAGTGGATGCTTGTCTTGCAGAGTAGCAAGATGGTATGGCAATGGTTATCTTAGAGTAAGATACAAGAGAAGGAATTGAATTGAGAATGAGGCTACAACTTGCATAGCTATCACTAAAAACTTGCATGCAAAACATGTTTAGTGAGTAAGTGTCAATTGGATTGAGTGTAACGCTATAGGGAAAATTGTATGAGTGTGTGGAAATTTTGGCTACACCATGGGAAAAACTATATATCATTTAATGTAAGTAACTAATGCTAAGTCAAGAATCCAACATTAATCCACTTTCTTCGTAAAACAATATGAAGTTTTCAAAATTTATAGTTGGTTTTCTAAGTTTCAAACCAATAAAATTCTCCATTGCCTTGAAAAGAGACCAAGTAAGACCTCAGAGTTTAAACTTAGGTTAAAAATGAAATAGTCTTCAAAAAAATTTCAATGTTTATTGAAACTTTGGTTAAAACATTTTGAACTTCATGCAGAACTAATAAAACATACGTGGACCGATTACTATAATCCGTGGCCTAAAGACAAAGACTAATAAATTATATAAGCCACATACCTTTCAAACTTCACCATGGATTCAGTCCTAAGTACTCTAAGAAACAACCAAATGGCATCCTAATAAAGGTTTTCCATCTCCAAAAACTCCCAAATTCTATCTTTTGGAACAAAATTTTAGGAACAAACTCTCCGATGGTTAAATAACGCAATTACATCACCTATCACGTTGAGAATGAATACAGTCATTCACCTTAGTTAGATTAAATTCCTAGTTTGTTTCTAGTAATTGTAGCATTTTTGTGAAAGCCTTAGGGGTGGGTAAAAAAGAATCTTCCCTTCTTCTTTGGTTCCAATAATTCCATGTTTGATATTAAAGTGACTCACAAACTTGTGAAAAATTATCTACAATTGAGTACTTGATATGACTTAAAGGGAACATATATAGGAGTAAATGTATATATAATAAGGGGTGTCCTAGTAAAAAGTCCATATGTGCAATGAGTATATATATAATTTGGTTATGTTTGGGGTATATGAACATATGATTTGATCATTTTTATATAAAATTTGGAAACATATATAGGAGTAAATGTATATATAATAAGGGTTGTCCTAATAAAAAGTCCACATGTGCAATGAGTATATATATAATTTGGTTATGTTTGGGGTATATGAACATATGATTTGGTCATTTTTATATAAAATTCTAAAAATAAGAATTTATAGTTAATAATTGGAAGAGAAAAAATATAAAAATTTAATTTTTAATCCAAAGTCAAATAAAGAAAAACAATAAACACATAAATTATGCTTTTTGAAAGAAAAAAATTTGAAATTTTCATTCCCTATTCCAAAGTCAAACCAAACCAGAAAAAACAATGAACACATAAATTATGCTTTTTGGTTCATGTCTTTGAGCACCACATTTAGACTTTAAATCTTTCTATATTGTAGAAAAGAGTGATTTATTTTATTTTATTTTTAAATAAAAAAGGGAGGGTCCTGCTATAATATATTATCAAAAAACTGTATCAGAGTGTACATAGTCAAGAGTCTTAGTAAACCAAAATGCTGTCGGGAACCGGAAACCAGCATAAGTACATAGCTAAAACAACTGTAAACTAGTGGCACCCGTCCTACCCGGAGGAAACCAGGAAAGGTGCCAATAGTTTAAGAAAACATAAAACATAAGCATAAAACTAAATAGCCATGGAATCATGAAAAACCTAGGTGATTGGTGACCTGTCGCTTGCATTTGGCATCCACGTGGGGCCGACCGGGATGACGAAAGACTGCGCATAGAGGGGACACTTTCGCCGAGCTGGAGCGCTAGCGTAGGCATCGAGGAGCATATCCAGTCGCTGGCCCATGATGAGGGCACGATGCTCCAGGTCAGACATGTGGCCTCGGAGCTCGAACACTAAGGACAGGTGCTCCTCACGGAGGAGAAAGCCATGCAGGTCACCACCTTCGTAGTCGGGCTTCACGTCAGCCTGCCACCCTTCCTTTCCCGTCGCACATCCAGTATCAAACACATCTTCCAGGTCCGGCCAAGGAACCTCTTCCACGATGCAACCAGGAGGGTCGGTATCCAAGTCCAGATTGAGCTTGCACTCCCCACTGCCAGACTGCCCTGTATTGCAAGGCGCCACTATTGGCGTCAGTTCCGCCAGAGTCGGGTCCTCCTCTACAATGCAAGCCGGGTACAGTTTCTTAGTGCTGCCCTCCAACATGACAGTATCCATGCTGCTATGACCAATTTCCTTTCCGGCAATGGTGGAGAGAAGAGCCTTCTCTTCGGCGTGGACCTTCTTCCTCAACATAGAGGTAGCCTTGACCAGAGCACGTTCGAGCTGCTCTCTACGCTGTCGCTGCTCCTTGCGAGCATACCAAGCAGAACCACGGCGAGGCATTCCTCGTTTCCTCGGCATGTTGCAGAGCGCTCTCCAGGAAATACACACAGGCTGGGACGAGGGCGGAGGCCAATTGTGAACGCAGGCACCAACATCAATTCTCCACGGAAGGATGGTATACCAGGGCTCAAGGAGCACGGAGCTATACCAACACCTCCAAACGCAGAGCAGAGCCGAGCCCGGAGCAAGAAAAAACCAATAATCACACTGCAAATACCCATGACCGCCCTTAACATTGTGCTTGCCAAGCGCGTTAATGCTCGCTCGCGGGAGAAGTCCTCCCATCGCAGAGCTGTTATGGCTGTCCTGCATCCGTAATGCGGGTGTTAAGTGGACTGCCTCCAGCAATTAAACCTCGGCTTAATGCTAAGCCATTTGGCACGTCTACGCCACCTGTCACCCCATACGGGGGTAGAAAAGAGTGATTTTATTAGAAACTATTTTTTTTTAATTTAGTTATATAATTTTCTTCTATAAAAAAAAATTGAAGAAACTAATTCAAATTCTTACCTTTTATCTTATTACACACCATCGTCAAATTTATTTTTAAAATACTTCGAATGATCTTTCCATATCAATACGGTGACAAACCATCGTGAGGGATGAAATTTGAAAATAGAATTCCCTGCGATTTTGACGGTAGGATTATCAAACATCCGTGAAAGTGACATTTTAAATGATGTGATTAATAAGCCATAACTCTTTGAAAACGCAATGACGTAGGCACGCGAGTAGCCCCAAATTATGGCCTACTGCAATATTATTTCATATATTTAAATAAAACTATGATTGATTTGTTATGCAATATTACTAGTACAGCCGCTAACTCGCGGCTGAGAACGCCGAAAGGGCGGGCAGCTAAAATTCGTGGCGAAAATGAAACGCACAGGCAACCAGAAAATGAAACGCCTGGACAGTTGAGGAAATCTAAATGGTAATCTGAAAGGTTAATCATTTAAACGTGGCTATCATATAGTGCTACAGTAATTTCTTAATATGATTAGGTAAATGTTAAAAAGTAAACAGGGTAATGGATGCATTCAGAAATACAAGGAAGTTATGAAGAGTAAATCACATTCATTTATTTGGGAGGACGACTAAGAATATGCCAGCATCTTCAATTGTTAACCATCAGATTAGAATTTTAGATTAAAAACTGATTAATTGTGCTCATTGTCAATAGGTGTACGCCTTTCGGTGTAATAAGCCATTTCATGTCAATTTCCCACCAACGCGATTTGCAAAAGGGTGTAATATATAAAAGTCATTTAAAATTGATATTTTGAGATTTATTACTAACTCCCGAACTTTTGTAATATTTCACTAAGTCTTTAAATTATATATTATATAAAATACAAAATTTTGTATTTTTGTTTTCTTCTAACCCTATTATGAGGTCCAATTCTAAGGGGAATAAGATATTTATGACCTCTTCCACTTAATATTGCTTCATGTCTGGCTCAAAACCACTTG